>SNQJ01S0066681.1:11891-39550 GCA_010110895.2 Picea sitchensis | reverse complement strand
TCTAAACTTCTTCTCGTCTTGAGAAAGTCCTCCTGTAGATGTCATTTTCCTCCTTGAGATGTGTTCTTCCCTGGCTAACATGCAAAACTCAATTCCAAACTTCAACTAGCTCTGATACCACTTGATCCGTCAGGATTTTTTGAAATGACTTATGGTTGGGTTTTTAATTGCATGCATTAATTGACCATTGGGAAACTTAATGAAAGCATGAGAAAGGAAAAATGAATTATATAGCCATAAACACATATGTAGATCTGAAATGTAATGAAAAACAGCAAACCATAATACACAGGTTGATAACGGAGTTCGGCACAACTTTGCCTACGTCTCCGGGCCTTTTCTCTGTGAGGGAGGCTTCTTTATTTATGTTCAAAAGCTTATTAGTACATATTTACAATGCTAAATGGCTTCTAGACTGATCTGGTCATGTTCGTCCAGATCTCTAGAATCTTGCACAACTTACGGCACCTGAAACGGATGTCCCGAGCTCTCAGAAATCGTCCGACAACATCTCTACCTCAACAGCTTCCCTGCCTCAAACTGGCTTAGACCTGGCTTTGCCTCAGCATCTCTGCTCTCCAAAACCGTCCAAAAGCTCCATAAGCTGACCAAATGGCCTCAACATGGCCTTGGTTAAATAGTGGGAAATTTGGTTGTCAATCTCCAACTTCCTCCCAAGAATTAGGCTCTAAAAAAACCCAATAACTCCCAATTATGGGTTAATTACATTAAAATTAATGAAAGTGGTTATAAAAACCCACTTATAACCATATTATAGTTACAAATTTGGGCTTAAACCCCTTTTACCCAGGCGCGCGCTCCTTCTCTTGGTCACATTGACTCCATGTGGCCACGTGCTAGCCTTTGGGCTATGTGCGGGCCACCCCTCAAGCGCCAACAATCGGTCATATGGGCTTGGTCCCGGAACCACGGGCTAACACATAACAATGACCCCACGCATTCATATGGTTATTTGAACATAAACCACGGCTAAAATGAAACTGCGCACAATATACAAACCCCCCAGACATACGTCGGTTGTAATAGAACCGCGGGCATAACATTAGACCCCCACACAACGGTTGTAACCACCTAACCGTTTGGGCTAACGTGCATATGTTGTAAGGCGCGGTCACATGTGTAAATACATAGAACCACGGGTCATAGGTTATAACCCGCGCCAAAATACACCGTGCTCCCGGTCACGTCAACGGGTGGTCATATGGCAATGCGCCGAGGGGTGGGGCTAGGCCCCGGCCCCTTTTTTTTTCGCCGCCCAAACCTTTTGCGCAATTCATATACAATACGCATCGTTATATTAACAAGAACCACCGGTGGGGCAGGTGGCTAGCCTAGCCCTGCCAGTCCTTTCAGTCACCCGATGGTCGTGGGTTCAATCCCGGCCAAGCCACAATTTTTTTTAACACATAGACTGACGAACCAATCATCGGGTTCCATGTGGTAGCCCTTGACTAGGCCACATGGCACCTTTTCCACCAATCAGAACACTTCACGTGTCAGTCATTGATTGGACCACGTCAACTGCCGTATTGCCACGCTGCTTGCCACGCGTCACTTTCGTACCTTGCCATGTCATCCACCATACGATCCAGTCACCTGCTGCGTCAGCTTGCCACATCACTGGATGACGTCACCCTGCCATGTGTCACCCTTCCAGTGGTGACATGTGTCACTTCGGAATTGGTCCATCTGCGTGCCGAAAAGTCCATATCAGCCTGACACGTGTCACTGCCTGAGGCTGTCATGTGTCTTGTACGGACCTGCCACATGTTGTTGTACGGACCTACCACGTGTCATCCCCTGGTGTTGCCACGCCACCTGTACAGACCTGCCACATGTCATTGTATGGACTGACACATGTCCTGTACGGATTGTACGGATAGGTACAGTCAGCATCCCAAAATTTTCCCTATTTGGCTTGGCAGACAAAATGCGATATCTTCTCCATACGGACTCTGTTTGACATAAAAATTATACCACCGGAATCAGGAAGACGAGTCGGATGAAATGGTGTTGGTTTCATCGGATTCCGAGCACTTTCATTTTTGAGCATTTTTCATGCCCTGACAGCCTTCTGAAACCGATTTCGGATCACCTATAGGGGGACAATCCTTTATCACTTCACTTTTCAACTCCTTCCCCCCATGGTCACTGGGATTCCCCCCTTGAGGTGATTCTATCATCTCTATAGTGACGGGAATACCTGCCTAAGGTGACAGTGGGTAGGTGTTCTCAAAGTTGTCGCCATTTGGTGGCTGGGTTGGGATTTTCCAAACCTATAATGTGTGTGATAACAGTTTGGTGTCGTTTCCAGGGAGCATTTTGAATCTTCTTTTGAACCATAAGCGACACTTTGAAAAGCTATCCCAAAGCCTTTTCTCTAGCTTTCCTGGCGAATCCACTTAAGGGGCATTCCCTTTTTTGGTGATCTCTCCTTGAAGCTCATCTAGCAACTCCACCTTCCTTGAGGATATGGTTGACATAATCTGTGTTGTCTTAAGTTTCTAGAAAGGGAATAAGTGCTAAGTGGAACTCATGCAGCTACAGGAAGACACGTGTCGACTTTGGCACATGCAATTATAGCTGGGAAATCCATCTCGTTGGGAGGGCCTCCTCGCCATTCTTGTGATCCTCTTCTTCTCGCAAGTCTGCATCTTACCCGATTCACCCACTGATTCACATATTGAACCAGTTCTCCATCATATCCATCATTGACCTATGTATCTAGCATGCACCTTTGGAATCCTGCAGTCGAACTTGAGTTATCCCGCGTGTCTCCTATGAAGCCCGACGCACCCCGTAATTGGTTGAGTCGTGTTTTGTCTTAAATGTTGTTCGTTGTAGCCACGTAGTTCCTTGAATGAGTGTGGCTTTCTTCCATCGTCTATTCTTTACTGAGATTTGTTGTTGCCATCATCTTTTCAGGAATTGACTTAGAAGTTGGACTGAAAAAGCAGGTTTTCAGGCCTACAAGCAACTATCTCTAGGTGAGAGAGGTTATTGGGGAAGTCATTTCCTAGAGGGAGCCCAACTGTAGCTATAGTGCCCAGAGAATTCTTGTCCGGCTTGTTGCTAAAGTCCTGGAAGGGAAGTGGGGAAGTCAAAGGATTGTTGAGCAGAGAAGGGGCACACTTCCTGGGATGGGACATGCATGCGGGGAATGAGAGACTATAGGTTGTTAGTGTGTGCTAGCTCTTGGGAGAAAATCCTTACTGTTGACCTATGCGACTTTCATGTTGCCCTTACCAAGCCTAGGAATCCCTTTCCTGATTGAGTTTAGTCCCAACTTGGGGGTGACCAGTTGCTAACCATGATGAGCGGCATGGTCTAAGGTCGGGAGGTTCGTGGAAGGTATGCACACAATTGGTGGTCATCTATTAAAAATACAAGTGAAAAATATCTGTTGATTGTATGCTGTGTAATTGTACATGTTTTATAACTTGATGAGTAATGCCTAGATATATCATATATGATGTATGTGTAGGCTTACTGTTATTTCCGCATTAATCTGTGTATGGTTAGAATATGTCGTCTGTATGCATATAGTGTCAGAATGCTTTAATGTTAATTCCGCATGAATAATGTATGAACAAGATGCTATAGTTGTTAATATGCATTAGATAGATATGCATGCACATAAATTTACAAAATGATACCAGAGCTACTTGGGAAAATATAAGGTTGTTGGGTAGCGTTTCTAGGCAGAGGTGGATGGTCGGGGACGTTACAAATCTAGAATATCAAATGGCTCCTTAGCTTGGGCTAAGGTCTTTTCCTAATCAATTGAGGAGATGTCCTCCTACTCCTTCTTCACACTCTGCTACTACTTATACAATAGTTGATATAGGCTCTGTAGCATCCATGGATTCTTCAGCTACTAGTGTTGGCACATGTTCTAAAGCATATGATGAGTCTTCAATACATGGTGTTGATGCTACATTTTCTTCAGTATGCCTAATGAACATGTCCCATGTGACATATGGTTGTATTCTTCATAATTCATTGAGAAAAAATAGCTTAATCAACCCATGGTGTGACACAACTGCTTATGTTCTTGATTGTACTTCTATAGCCATCCTTTGGAGCAACTTCATTAAGTAATATGGAATGCCAATGATCCTCCAATGTCTCTAATGTTCTAAAATATTAAAATGTTGTGCCAACCCAATGTTGTCCCTACCCTCATAGGTGATAAATATCATTACATACAGAGCTACATGGTCCCATGGATTCAACAATGTTTCTTTTTGTACTAATTTCTTGTGTTTCTTACTAATTCGCAAACACGTAGAAAAATTCATTTGGCATCATGGGAGTGCATTTTACTCTTGAATCGCTACTCTCCTACTATGGAGAGATTGTTCCCTCTACAATTTATTTTTCTATAAACTCCACCTAAAAACCTCGAATTACGATGGCATTTTGTGCAACTATTGAGCAAACTCTATAGTAATTGCATTGATGTATCCAATAAGTATGTCAAATAATGTCATCCATATTGTTTGTTGGAATATATGCTACATGTTAGGAGTACTGTGGATTAAATCCATATCTATAGGCTCTTGTATGTTCAATGTTCCTCCCATGGATTTTTGTGAACTCTACGATTGATTTTAACTTCTACAATAACCCGCACTTTGTGAAATCTATTGCTTGTTGCTTAACACTTTCCTTGCTACTATATTTGTCCAACATTGTCGATATCCACAATGCTATTATAGGTCAATGATTCTAGGTCAACGATTCACACTCATTTCTCATTCATGGAAAATATGTTTTAGATTTACTACTATGGTAGAGGGTTGATGAATCTTCTGCATCCATAACTGCTCATTATCAGTTACCATTATTCAGACATCGTTTATGAAGTGATCAATAATTAATTCAAGTAATAAAGAATCAATATGATTAAGCATTTATCATAATGATGAAATACATATGATTAAGCATTTATTAGAATGATGAAGGCATTAAAGCCATTATTATTTATGATTTTCACCCATAAGTATCTGTCTTCATTTCTAATTATAGTTGTTTCCTTCAAAATTGGTGGCACGGGTCGGCTTGCTGGATGACGAACTGATAGAGGGTTCATACTGTCAGTATCAGTCACTCCATAGCCATATTTATAAAACATTGAAACCATGTCGCAATGAGGATTCCCTTAATAGAATGTCCTTCCATACAATCTACCTTTTCAGTCAATGTCAGCACCCAAAACAAAACTGGTAATCTCATCAACAACTATGCTAGAAAATGACTTCAAGATCAAATTTGGTGTTCTCAATTTAATCACAATCCTTTAATTGAATTAAAAATTGCAATTGCCCGAGAATTTGTGAATGTCCTCGGTGGGTTGCTAATTTTACTGGTTTTAAAATTGAAATTTTTATGAGTTGAATCCCTTGGCATTATTTGTCTCACTCCTTTAGACTAGCACTTGGGTGTTGTTTGACATTCTTATAACTGTTGTTCAACTATGATTTGGCACTCTTGGATGACGTTTCTCCTCAATGATGCCCTGTAATGAACCATGCCTCTTGACAAATTGGATTTGAGTGTGTGACACAATATTTGTGAAACCATAAGGCTTAAATTTGTCCTTCCCTTCCAACGTCCTATTGCAACAACATGTTTCTTACTAGAAAACACTTTTAATGTGCAACAATTGTCCACATTTTCTTCATATTTTAACACGATGATACAACACCCAGGTAATGGTACTGTTCAAAATTCAATAGTTACAAAGAAAGGAAACTGCTCAACAGTTACAGCGCTCAATTTCTTCAATCCAACTATGAATGCTCTTGCCAGAAAATCATCCCCGAAATCCAAATATACAGTTCTTTCAACAGGTATATGAAGGGCCTGCAACATAAAAGCTGGTGCTCGTGACACTTGTGGATGTTGTGCTCAAACATTTGTTTGTTGGCGATGTAAAAACCTTCATCATGCAAGAACACTTGATTATCTTCCATTTTGGCATCGTGGGCTCTTCTCACAGGCCCTGGTGTTTTTTTTAAATGTTGTTTTGGCCTGGGATATATACCTTCATCATGCAGGAACTCTCGATTATCTTCCATTTTGGCATCGTGGGCTCTTCTCACAGCCCCTGGTGTTTTTTTTAAATGTTTTTTTGGCCTGGGATATATACCTTCATCATGCAGGAACGCTCGATTATCTTCCATTTTGGCATCATGGGCTCTTCTCACAGCCCCTGGTGTTTTTTTTAAATGTTGTTTTGGCCTGGGATATATGCCCCATATCGGTAGAGAAAGCGTATTGTAATTTGTTTATATTGATCGTTGTGTACATAGTCATTCGATGCTTTGTGCACATTATGTTTTCCTACTAGGATCCTCTGTCTGACTTGGTGCACGGTTTAGGGTTCTATGTTGGTGTTGTAAAATTTGGCAGGTGGCTTGGTTATGTTCTCTTCTTGTCTGATATTGGGCTTAAAGTCTAATATTTTTTTTAAAATATCTGGTGCTCGGTTTAGGGCGTTGAGTTGGTGTTGTAAAATTTGGCAGGTGACTTGGTAATGTTCTCGGGAGCTTAGCTTCTTGTCTGATATTGAGCTTAAAGCCTAAAATTTTTATTATAAAATATCTGGTGCTCGGTTTACGGCGCTGAGTCGGTGTTGTAAAATTTGGCAGGTGACTTAGTAATGTTCTCGAGAGCTTAGCTTCTTGTCTGATATTGGGATTAAAGCCTAAATTTTTTATTATAAAATATATGGTGCTCAGTTTAGGGCATTAAGTTGGTGTTGTAAAATTTGGCAGGTGACTTGGTAATGTTCTCAGGTGCTTAAAGCCTAAAATTTTTATAAAAAAACCATCAAGAAAATAAAAATCCACCATATAAAATTAAAATTTTTATTAAAAATAATAAAAGAAGCCATCAAAAAAATAAAAATCCAGGTGACTTGGTAATGTTTGGCTTCTTCTATGATACTGGGCTGGCTTCTTGTCTTATATTGGGCTTAAAGCCTAAAATTTTCATAAAAAATCCATCAAGAAAATAAAAATCCACCATATAAAACTAAATTTTTTATTAAAAATAATAAAAAATCCATCAAAAAAATAAAAATCCTCCATATAAAACTAAGATCTTATTTTTTATTAAAAATAATAATAAATCCTTAAAAAAATAAAAATCCTCCATAAAAAAAATAATTAAAAATCCTTCATATAAAAAATCCTCCATAAAAAATAATTAAAAATCCTTCATATAAAAAATCCTCCATATAAAACTAAGACCTAAATTTGCCTTTAAAAAAAAAAAAAAAATCCTCCATAAAAAAACAATTAAAAATCCTTCATATAAAAAATAATAATAAATCCTCCATATAAAACTAAGAGCTGAATTTGCCTTACAAACACAACTTTTAAAATAATTAAAAATCCTTCGTGTACTCCCAATATATTTTATTAAAAATAATTAAAAATCCTTAATAAAAAATAATTAAAAAACCTTAATAAAAAATCCTTCATATAAACCCAACAGCTAAATTTTCCTTACAAACACAATTTTTAAAATAATTAAAAATCTTTCTTCAAAATCCTTCATATAAACCCAAGAGCTAAATTTGCCTTACAAACAAAAATTTTAAAATAATTAAAAATCCTTCTTAAAAATCCTTCATATAAACCCAAGAGCTAAATTTGCCTTACACGCAATTTTTTTTTATCATTTGGCAAACTAGAAATACCTAGCCCAAAAGAACTGGAAGACCTTAACCTTGAAGAACAATGCATTCAATCCCAAAAGCACCATCACCTTGCAAAAACCAATTTTGGCCAAAACTACAAAAATTTACATGTGCTAACAAATTCTTGAATAGGTCTACAACATATGAGATTGTTTTAGGCACGGATTGCATGGAAAACAATTTTATTTTGGTGCAATTAGTGTCTCTACCTATATCCCCAAGATGTCCAAAAAGAAAAAGAAACAATCCAAAGGTGGATTACACAAAGATATCTATATGTTATATACACAGGTTTTCCTTTTGTTACAACATATTATAGTTTTTCAAGTGAAGTATATTTAATGGGGTAGTAGTGTAACAACACATACACATATACACATTATTTGTATATTACACCGATAATGTATATATGTTATGTTATAGTTTCATTTGGTCCCTTTGATACCCATTATGTTGGTTTTTTGAATTAGTGGCTATGGAAAACAATTGTTTTGATTTTTGGGTTGTTGATTCTTAAATAGGTCTACAACATATGAGATTGTTTTAGGCACGGATTGCATGAATTTTTATTTTTTATTTTGGTGCAATTAGTGTCTCTACCTATATCCCTAAGATGCCCAAAAGGAAAAAGAAACAATCCAAAGGTTGATTACACAAAGAGATATATATGTTATATACATAGGTCTGCCTTTTGTTACAACATATTTTAGTTTTTCAAATGAAGTATCTGCAATGAGGTAACAATGAAACAACACAAATACCTTTGTTTGTGTACACACTTCCAAACGTTTTCAAATCCATGTCCCTTCTAAAACCCACTACAATTGATTGATATATGCAAGTGATAGTGCTAGTGTTGTTTTTTTGTAAGTGAGTATAGGTAACTGATATTACTGCGAAAATTATGATACAAAAAAAGGGGGGCCTCCTGGTCTGCCTAGTAGGAAACCAGACCAGGGGTTCCCGAGTTACGCTTACTGCTATATTCAAGGAGAGGGTCTGGTCTACCACCAGGGGAAACCAGGCTAGTCCCACCATAACCATTTTTAACAAGAAAATCAACATTAACATAAAAGGAAGACAGATGCCACACCAACCTACTAAGCCCGAGAGGGTTGTGACCGCACTAACCATTCAACTAAACATTCACTAGTCCAAGACAATGATATTTTTCTCCCCGCCATACGCCTGACTCTTGTTTTCCTTCTTCTGGGGGATCGTGCGGGTCTTCCTGATGTGGGTTGGCGCTCCATTGCCATCGGCTGGTGTGATATCCATGTGGTGGACGTAGCGCAGATAGAGATGAAATTGAGCAGCCAACCACTCCAGATTAGATTTATGGTCCTTATCGACCTCAACTAACAATTTGGTGATGGTTTCCAAGTTGTTGATGCGACTCAGGATTTCTTCCAGCATCTTTTTGAGCTCCTTGTTATCCTCTTGTCTAGCGTCTTTTGTTTTTGTAATCACTTTACCAATAATCATCTTTGTTATCCATGCCATCTCCACTATTTTCTGGTATAGGGTTTCCCTGGGCTGCGTGGTCCCTAGATCAGTAACCCAGTTTGCTTCCTGTGCCAATTCATCCCATGCTTTACCTTTTCCTTTTCCTTTATTTCCTTTTCCCAACGGGTGATGCTCTCTTTTCCTTTTGGCGTTACCAGAGTTTTGAAGGTGCCCTCTACCTCTTTTTCCACCTGCTCCATTCTTGATATCCATCGTGGACTATTTGGGACTTTCTTTCCAAGGAGGTTTCTCTTCTCGTGCGTTCGCTTCATTCTCATCGTCCCACTGGGTTTGTCACAGCTCCTTTGTTGGTTATTCATCCTATACCTCCCTTCACTGGGGTTCTTTTTTTCCCTGTCCTTGTATCTGTGGTAGTCCCTGATATTGCACTTCTTTTGATTGCAGTTATTTCTGATGTCATTCCTCTTATTGGGCTTCTCCTGTTGCGCTCTTGTCCTTCCAATCATGGCTTTCCCATATTGGTAATCGCTCCCAATCTTTATTCCGGTTGCGGTTTGTATGATCATGATGATTCACCCTTTATCGTTATACGGGTCCCTACCCCTGCTCGTATGAGATCCTACTGTGATGTTGTTCGTATCTGTACTTTGGTATGGAGGATTAGGTCTAGGCCATGTCACTCCCTCATGCCTTACATCATTTTTTATATGTGATTTTCCATCTGTACTTTCCCTCGTGCTTTCTCCACTCCTCTTTCTATCACTAGGATATTGTTGTCGTACTCTTGCATGTTGTTGATGCTAATCCTGCATGTTGATTGGTGACCGAGTGTTTGACAGTCATATCCTGCCCCCATCCACATGCCCATCATTGAGACTTGTGCTTCCCTTCTCGATGTGACCTTCCTTGCTTAACTTGCCTTCACAGTATTTTGTCGTTAGCTAGATGTAGTCTGTTTTGAGTTGACCATTTGGGATGCTGATCCAGGTAGTGTCTAGATCCAGTCCTTCCTTATCTACCCCCTCATTAGCTAGTCTGTTCGTCGGGCCATTTGCTAACTTACGAACCCAGCGCAACTCCATAGTGTTCAGATTTTTCAGATGCTCCTAGATTTTATGTAGGGAGAGGGCCATTCGCCAGTGTCTCTGAACCTTTCCCACTCTGGTTCCATTCTGGAGTCTCTTTGCCGTGTTGATGACCAGGGTGGAGTCACCTTCCACGATTGTGTTTTTCATCCCTTCGTGCCTTAGGATTTCAAGGCCAAGTTCCAGTGCTCCAAATTCTGTTGCATTGTTGGTTGAGTTTCCCATACTCCCAATGTACAGTCGGATGATGTTACCACCACTATCTGTTATAGCCCCTCCCATCCCTGCCACTCGTAGTTTTCCTTTTGTCGCCCTGTCAAAATTCAGTTTGAGGAATCCCAACGGGGGGGGTCTAGTTGCGGTTTCCTATTTGGAGTTGTGGATCCTACTCAACTGTTGAGATGTTGTGCCCTTTATTTAGGTGAAAGATCTCCAGGATGCGGGCATCTTGGTCAGTGAGTTGCATTGTTTCCTTCTTGCAGTTGCGGCTCTGCACCGTTTCTCAAATTTGTGAGATTATTGCCTCCTTGAGCTTTCTGACCGGTAGGCCTTCATTCATGAAGATGCATCAGTTCATTTCTTTCCACATTTCCCATATTATCATCCCCAATGTTAGTTCACAACATAGGTTCACCCTTTCATTTTCGCTGTAACTCTCATTCCAATTGTTGATGGTTGCACTGATGTTGCCCGAGATCCTATTGGATTGGTGATATATATCGGTCACGCAGTCCCATAGCTCTGTTGTGTAACTGCATTCGTCGAGGAGGTGATTGGTTGTTTCCTCCTTGTCTTGACATAGGTGGTAGCGAGATGGACCTATATAACCCATTTTACTAAGATTTTCCCAGGTTAAGATTCTGTTGTGGATTACTAACCATTTGAAAAGTTTGACTTTTGTCCATTGGGGGTTGCGCCAAATATTTCCCCACTATTGCACCGAGTCCTCCTCATCCTGGTACACGATGTACTACCGTGCTTCTTTTAAGTTGAATTCCCTGCCATTTTCCCTACCCCACCCTAATTGATCCTCGTCCTCTGAGACTGCAATTTTTCTTTTCCCCAGTTCCTATTCCACCTCTTTTGTTTTGGTTGCGATACGATCTCTATTTTGGGGGTTGAGTTTATCCCAGATCCTCTATCTATCGCTATCACTTCCTTGCTTCCAATAGTGGTGGATTTTTGTTTTATCTTACGCGATCATTTCCTGTTGTAGTTCCTCCCTGTCTGGATGTTCCATTCTAGGTTCTTGTTGCCACACGTCCTCCCATAATCTGGATGTTTGACCATTCCTGAATTCCCAGAAGTTGTGTTTATGGATCCAGTTCTTGTTGCACCATGCTAGATTCTATATGGTTGATCCCTCCCTTGTGCCCATGAAATGGATGCGGTCTTGATCGTTGAGGCTCTGGGCATACTTGGCCTTCCAAAGCTTTGTCCATGGTACTGAGTCATCCTTGACCCATATCCACCAGAGTTTTTCCCCGTAGGCTTCATTGGTTATCTGTGGGTCTTATAACCCCAGGCCTCCTTTGCCTTTAGGTCTGCATACCTTCTCCTAGGCTACCAGTGCCCATTTCTTTTTAGTTTCTGCACCTCGCCATAGGAAGTCTCTTTGAATGGTTCTTATCTTTTGTAGTACTCCTTTGGGAGATGGAAACACAGACATCATATACGCCGAAATTCCTTGTAGAACCGCTTTGGTAAGTATAAGCCTCCCTGCAGGTTGAGAGCTCTGTAGGTCTACTTTTTTACCCTCTCTTGTAGTTTGTTGATCACTCCTTCCCACATTGCCATTTTGCAAGCTCTATCCGTTAGGGGGATTCCCAAGTAGTTCGTTGGGAGAATTTTTCATGCAAACTCCAGAATGTTGGCTAAGTTCTTTTGAATTACAAGATTAGTGTTAAAGAAATAGATCATGGATTTGGATTGATTGATTTCCTCTCCATAGGCTTCCCCAAAGTCTTCTAAGATTCTTTTGTAGGTTTTTTCTTCCTTGACAGTTGGTGTACCATGGAGTAGGGTATCATCCACAAACTGTTGGTGTGTGGAGGTTGGATAGTTTTCAAAATGTTTGATGCCTTTTTATTCTCCTATTGTAGTTGTGCTTTTTATGCTTCTGCTGAGCCCTTCCATCATAAGAATGAACAAGAAGGGGGATAGCGGGTCTCCTTGTCTTATGACTCTTGAAGGCCATAAGGGTTTGTTGGGGCTCCATTGATTAGAAGAGAATGGCTTGTCATTGAGACTAGATTGACAATCCAGTTGATCCAGTGTTGTTCAAACCCAAAGGCTTCCAACGTCTTGGCCATATAGTGCCAACTAATTTTGTTGTATTCTTTCGCCAGGTCAAGTTGGATTATCATCCCCCCTCTCCTTTGTCTTTTCNTTCAGTGTGTGTACAAGCTCATGGGCATGGATGATGTTGTACATTATTTATATTCCCTTTATGAATCCGACCTGTTCCTGTGAAATTAGTGTGGGTAGGAGTGGTTTCAAGTGATTGGCTATGACTTTGGAGATTATCTTGTACATTACATTGCATAGATCTATAGGCCTGTAGCGATTCAGGGTCCTTGCTTCATTTTATTTTGGGATTAGTGTGATCATTGTGGCATTTAAAGCTTTCGGGATGGAAGCCGAGCATCTGGAGTCTTCCACCACCCCATAAACGTCTTGTTTAACCACTTCCCAACAGGATTTGAAAAATTCCCCTATGAAACTATCTGGGCCTAAGGCCTTTCCATTGGGCATCTCCTGGACCACTTGGTCGATTTCCTCCTTTGTTATGGGTTTGTTTAGATTGATATTTTGTTCCTCGATGACCAACTCGGGGATGTGCTAAGTTATCCTTTGTATGGCCTCCATTCTATCTTGATTAGGTTCCTGGGATATTCCCACGAAGTGATTGACCAGTGTATTTTCAATTTCCTTGTGGGATTCTCTTTCGATCCCATCTTGATCTCTGATTTTTAGGATTTTTTTGTGTGTTCTTCTTGCAATGGTTGTCCTATGAAAGAACTTGGTATTCCACTCCCCTTCCTTTAGCCACCCGATTATGTACTTTTGGCGCCATAGAGTCTCTTCCTTCCGACATCTTGCTTCCTATTCCTGGATCATCTGGATCTCTTCTCTTTTCCACTCTTCTATGTAACCCTCATCTTTGCAGAGTTCCTGGAGTATCATCATTCTTTCCTTGATATTTTTCTTCTCTTGGTTTATGTTTCCAAATATTTCATTGTTCCACTCTTTAAGTTTGTATTTGATGTGCTTAAGTCTCTTATAAATTTTATCATTGTCCCTTGATCTGGTAATTCCTCTCTCCACCAATGTTTGATATTCTCCTTGAAAGTGGGATGATCGATCCAAAATTTCTCAAATCTAAAGGGTCTGTTCTTTGGAGTGGTTTGGAAGTTTGCTTCCAATTGAACTGGCCAATGGTCTGAACCCCCCCATGGAAGGATGTTGTACTCTAAATTTAGTCCAAGCAGAATAATGGACTTTGACACCAGGAATCTATCTAGCCTTGTAGCTACTTGGTAGTGGTTATTTATTTTGTTATTCCAGGTGAATTGGCCATTGATGGTTATGATTTCCACCATCTCCATTGCTTCAATGAAAGCTGAAAAATCCTTCACGTCTCTGTCTAATCTTCTAGTGCCCCCTTTTTCTCTGTAAGTGTCATGATGATGTTGAAGTCCCTTGCTAAGATCCACTGGAGGTTGCGGGCTTAGTCCTGTAGCTCTTCAAGGTCTAGGAGAATTCTCCTTTTTTCCTCCAGCCTCTGGGGGCCATACACATTTGTGCATAGAATCACCTCAGTGTTACCTATAATTTGCATGTTAACCGATAGTGTGTGTCTCATTGCTTCGATTGCTAGTAGGGTCAGTGAGTGTGGGTTCTATAAGGTGAGTATACCACCTGACATCTGTTGGCCTTCAACTGCCAAAACCTTGTACTTACTTCATTGTTTTTTACTGATTGTTTCCATTATGTCTATAGTGCATTTGCAGAGGTCAGGTTGTTCCTTCCTCGGTCTATATTTAAGGATTCTTTATTTTCGTGGGATGTTTAGGCCTCTTATATTCCATGTTATAATATTCATTTAAACTTGTGGGGGGGAGTTGGGGAAGATTTTTTTGATCTTACCTGAATTGATCAACAGGGCTCCTAGTTCTTGTAGGGATACACTGTTTGATTTCCTTCCTTTCGTCCACCTTGTCTGCTTGGGTGACTTCTGGGATTGTCCCTTGCCTTCTTTGATTCCCAGGTGTCCTATCTCGCCATGCATGTGCTTGATCCCTATGGTTTTTTCTTCCTCTCTCAGAAGGAAAAGGTATTGGATACGATCTAGTTGCTTCACTGGCACATTGTCTACTCCCTGCTTTTCCCATTGTTCAAGTATGTTCGGGAGGTCTATTCCTTCCCTTTTCACAATGTCTCTAAGATCTGGATCTTCCATACCTACCTCACTTAGTGTCATCTCTGAGTCTCCATCTACCTCCTTCATTGGGGTGTTTGTATATTCGTTGCTTCTTTCCATAGGACTTGCACTACCTCTCTATTCCCTCTTATTGCTTGGAATATATGTTTTCTCTTGAGTTGTTTGTTACTTGGTTTCTCTAGATTTTGTTTGTTCCTTTCTGCCTTCTTCCCCATGGTTAGCCTTGTCCCTTCCTTCTAGTCTAGTCCTGGCGTCGAGGTTGTTTCCTGTTGGGGCTTTGCTTGGTTTCTTGTTTGCTCTGTTTCTGTGATTAGGTTTTACAAACCCATCCTCATCCTGTTGTGTTTTGGTATTTTTCGTTTCTTGTTTTTTTTTAAGCAGACATTCTCTGATTAGGTGTCCATGTTCATGGAATCTTCTACATTGAAAGGGGATCTACTCATAGTCAATGCTTTGTATCCATTCCTCATCCCTGAATTCCAAGCTTATGGCTTCTGGGAGCGCCCCCAACACATCCATCTCTATGTAGATCCTTGCATAGGATGTATATCTCCCTTTTAGGGTTTCTTCCAATGTCTTGACATATTTTCCCAGCTTGTTCCCGATTGCTTCGAAGGTGGACAACAACTAGTAGTCTAGCGGTAGGGAGTAAAACCTCAGCCAGACTAGGACATTTTTAAAGGTTTCTTTCTCTGGGGAGAAGTTTTCCTTCCACGGCCACATGTACAACCCTGCTAAGACGTGGAAGTATGCCCCCCCCCCTTTAAAGACTTTATCTATGTCCTCCAGGTTCATAAAGACTGTTGTGAAGAAACCTTTCGAGCCCAGGTGGAGTTCCACTTATCCACTTGGCTTCCATTGATATTTTATCCAGTTGCGCAATGTTCTTTCCGTGGGCCACAACCCCATGAATTTGCAAATTAGTGCATGCGTCTTCATCTGGTCCTGATAGAGTTGTGTTTGTGGGTATTCCAGTATAACCCTGGGTATCATTGCGGTTTTAGGTTTACATGGGTTGTGCCCATTTGTCCCACTAGGGTTTGCTGGTTCATGTGCTTCTTTCTGGGCTTTTATGACTTCCTCCCCCATGCGATCCCTTTTTTCTTGGTTGCTCTCCTGGTTCTTTTCCAATCCTGATACCGAGGTGCTTGTCAGCGGTTCTTTGAAACCAACGCCCCGTGGGCCTTTTCCCCCTGTCCACCACTACATGCTTGTATGAGGGGGTTCCACTCTCGCCCCCTTTGGTAACCACTATGTGCACTGTTGAGACCGTTGTTGTCAAACCCTAGCTTTTAATTTCTTCACAGCTTCAAACCTGAGCATCGAGAAGCAAATTCGATAGTGATAGTGTTAGAAACATACAATGTTTTTATAAACAATGACTGTCCAATGTGAATAAGACCCTTGCTAGCTTCATCTAGAATCACCTCACAAATTGCCATGAGTTTCATAGGTTTCTATATTAAAAGGAGGTCCACATAGTAGATGCACTCTTCCTTCCAATCCAAGGATCCATCGAGTGTGTGTTCACTCATTTTTTCATTTCTAATAAGTGATTCTTGTGGGAGGTCATAACATAAGATTTTCCATCTTAGTAGTAGAATCTTATTCATGGTTTATTCAATTATGTTTTGAGTAAAATACTAGACAAGAAAATGGTATATTTAATTATTGTTTGCAAGGGATTCAAGTTATTATTATTTTGGATGGTGTGGACCATATTGAGCTAATTAATAGTTTGTTGGTGATGTTTTCGAATCCAACAATTTGATTTTGTTACATCTCATGACCAACATTTACTACATCAATGCTTTTCTCCAAAAATGGTTTGTTGTAAATCCATTACATATAAAGTATGCCCGAGAGCTTTGTTGCTAGCATGTGTTCCATCAATCTAAACCATACAATGGATTTGAAGATTTGGTTGAGGACTTTTTGAAAATTTATGATGGATTTCCTTCATTCTTAGAGTTCTTGGGTGCACATCTTTATCCATGCATGCTTATATAATGTCTTAGTAGCTATAGTTGAAAAAATAGTCAACAAACTTACCACACAATTTAATAAACATAGTGAGACTAAGTTACAAGTATTTATGTAATGAAGAGAAGTATTTATTTTTGTACATCAATTGTTTCTTTACGAGAGAGGACTAATATTTA
This sequence comes from Picea sitchensis, assembly GCA_010110895.2. Classification (NCBI taxonomy): domain Eukaryota; kingdom Viridiplantae; phylum Streptophyta; class Pinopsida; order Pinales; family Pinaceae; genus Picea; species Picea sitchensis. Next base: position 22,660 of record SNQJ01S0066681.1, on the reverse strand, counting down.
ACAATCTTATGAGTTAGAGGGATCATGTTACAACAATGTCCAACACTACCTTGAAAGTGTCCATCATAAATGTTGTGTTGAATATCATTATGATGCCCAATCTAATAATAAAATTGAATGAAGAATATCAAGACCAATAAGAATAAACTTTGTATTTATTTATTTTTCATGCAAAATAGGGTGATTTGAGTGGAATATTATGTTTCCCTAACAATTTGCTTTTGTTATATTGGTAACTATGAAAAAATATACATGCCACCTCCGAGGAGAGATATAAATTAGAGGTGAGTTGAAGAATTGTAGCAAAAAATGTTTTTGAATCGTAGGAAATCACACTTAAATTATCAACTAGGGGAATTGTAGACTTGTGAAGTTTTGTGCACAATTTATGCAATCCCTATGTGTAAAAAGGGGTTACATAAAATTTTATGTATTGCAGTCTCTTTTTAGAGGACAAAAACAACGTGATTTATATGTATCCTAACTACAATAGAGTTATACTATTATTTATCTTAAGTATTCCAAGCATACAATGTGCCTTACAGATTATTGACTCGTGCTACAAAACCCTACTGCTCTTTCTGATTTAATAATGCTACCAAATGTGAGATGAAATGTTTAAGATTAATTGAGACTTAATTACTATAGAAAGACTTATAATAGAAAGATGAATTCAATATTTGAAAATAAATCTAATCTATAACACATTGAGTTATAACAATAGTTAGTTCCTCTGCCATCCATGGTTTCATGACACGTTGATGAAAGGATAATCACATTGACATAAACATTCATTGAATAGAAATGAAAGAAACAACACATTGAAATATATATCTAATGAAAATACAACACAAAGGTTCATTCATATGCAACCTCTCCAAGTGGTCCCTCCAAAAGAGGACTACTAAATCCCTTGAAACTTAAATTAACTCAAAATAAATAACAATATTTTATTTATTTAGTGACTTCAAGATTACAAACTCGAATGTGCAACACTCTAACCCTAGTTGCATGCAATATCTAGAATCTATGATTGTCTACCCTAATTCAATCTGCAACAACATATTTATACTAGAGAGGCCTTGTATTCCTACTGAGGAACTCCAGGCTACATATTAATTGTCTTATCCCTAAAATTGTCGTTTCTCTCTTCATCAATTATGGTGTTTTTTTCAAGAATGAGATTATGAGGTGTGCAATATTTATTTGGTATTTGAAAAAATGGTTTGATGGAAAATCCATGGAGTCATTCTTCCTTATGGTCAGGTGCTTTAATGGAATACTATAGAGTGTGCAACTATCTCCCTTCTCGGGCTGGAGCATTATAGATTGTGGTTGTGTAGCCCTAATTGTCTCTCTATTCATGTTGCCATGGCAAGTTGATCTTTGCATGCCCTAATCTTCTACCAATTGTTGCATTGCCTCCTCCCTTAAATTGACGAATGCATATGAGATACAAAGTGGAAATAATGTGGTCACACACTTGACCTTTCTCCTTATTATACATGTGATAGGCACCAATGGTGGAACCAAAGGCCTAAAATAATTTAAACAACTTTATCTATAGTAATAGTTGTCAAGGTTATGTCCCCGAGGTGTAGGACAGTCGGTGACGGAGTGTGTTGTTAAGCCACTCCGTGTTGAAAAGTCACCGGTTCGAAACCTGCGGGGACAAAAAATCCAACCATGTTAAGGGTTGGTGTGGCTCAGGACGGGTGCGATCCCCGGGTGATTTTGACGGCTTATATGCCCTTGAGTCGCAGTTTCTCAAGCCACAGGTTAATCCTCGATGCCAGCAGGTTCGACCACATTAACAAAAAAAAAAAAATAGTTGTCAAGGTTATGAAAATTAATTCATCAACAAGTATATCATTTACTTGTACTCATCAACATAAAGGAAAACTCAAGCATACTCATATAACAATCTCATAAAATGCAATCGAAATTAACCATTGCAAGTTATTAATCAACAAATTGTCATTGGATACAAAATTGGTTAGTTTAGTAGAAATCAAATTGAATAATGAGAACAAATTCAAGGTTCTATGAAAGTAATTAACTATACATGATGAACAAGATGGGGAAATTTAGGAGCCCATCATAACCCTTGAATTAAAGGTTTGTGTGTCCTCATGCAAAGGGGAAAAAAAGGGGAGAGAATAAAATTCAAGGTTGCTTGTTGACTACTACTTAGTTAGCAACCGTGACAATCACTTTCTCTCTTTCTAGCCCTTCCTTTGTTTCTTCCATTATTGTTATTGATGATTCTACTTTTGTTACTAGTGATGTTGATTTTTCTTCTCTTGATATTGTTGGATATTTTAATTCTATTGTTTTTCTTCTACCGTTGTTGTTGATGCCATTGCTTTTTCTATTGTTTTTGTTGATGACTCTATTTTTTCTATTGTTTCTACTAATGATTGTGTTTTTCCTACTGTTGTTGTTGATGAATCTACTTTTACTGCTAAGGGATCTAGATGTTACTCATTATTGGTGAATAAAGTACCATCTGCCCCTATTGAACTATGTCTTCTTCTTCATCCTTTTGGGTAGCAAAGAATTTATCTCTTAGATCATATGCCATGGGTAAGTTTTAGTCTCCTTTGGGTGGTATCCTAAAAAAATAGACAATTTTTTTCCATCTTGCCTTTAGAATATCAATGTCAGGTTCTCCTGACTACCTCAAGTATGAAATGGGATATAGTAGGAGGGGGGACTTGAACTTCAACCATATCCACTAGGAGATGTTCACCCTGAGACCTTCAATATATGAATCAACTCTATGGATAATTGTCTTGTTTCCTAGTAGTGAGTGTGTCTCTCTTTACCATAGCTGTTATGTTAGTGTTTGTCACCTCAGATCTATATTCCTTAGTACCTCATTTATGGAGGTGTTGATGAGTTTTTTGAAACCTCCAAGTGTCTTCTCTCTAGAATTGGGTAGGCATCTGGATCTACTGTTAGGTGAATATGATTTTTCCATATCTTACTTGGTCTAGCCCCTTCTACTCCTATCTTCAATTCTACTATAATATTTTTAGGCTCATGTTATTTTGTAGTTGTGAAACTCATAATTTCATTCTTCAACCCAGACTCAAATGTTTAGATTTTCACACCCCCAACATAGGGGTTTGGTGATCTAGAATTGGATCCAGGAGCTTGATGGGGCTCAAAAAGGCCTAAAAATCAAAGTTCTCGAAATGGATTCAAAATGGACGTGTACGTAGGCCTCATTGATATGGACCCAACGCAACTTGAATGGGCTCAAATGGACGTCATATGCTCCAGATATGGTGATCTGTTCATTTTGCCAAACCGACAAAAAATTAATGATTGTACAGTCTGTACATTGCCATGCAGTAGATGAATGTACAAGACGTATGGTAGTACAACTGATGTGGCAGTCACAGTTGACATTTGACTATACAGTGATTGAGCATACAAACTGAGACGTGGCAGGGTGACTGGGCGTACGGACTGCTAATGTGGACAGACAGGTGGGCCAATCAGGGAGTGACACGTGTCACCACTACAAGGGTGGAAAGTGGCATGTTTGTATGGTGCTTTCGACGCTTCATGAATATCTTTATGATGAAAAGGATTTTCCTGCAAATCTTCTATGATCTTATGATCCATGAATACATCATCATCATAAACATATTCTAGGTATTGAATAAAAATCACAAAATGTTCACAACAATTTTCCACCAACAACAATAATGGACAAGATTCCTTAAAATGCTCAAAAAACACCATGTGAAAATCCTTTAAGGAACATATGCTAGCAGTTGGTAACTTTTCATACCAGGACCTTGATTTTCCCTCCAGAGAAGCCATGAACATCTTCATGAAATTTAACCTTTAGCTTACGTACATGCTTATGAAACTTGATTAAATGCAAACCAACATCATCACCTTCTTCATCTTTGAATTTTGGCAAATAGGTTTGCCAATTTATGCGAGGAAAACGATTTGGAAAACCAGGTATATGAGATGGATTCATAGGAAAACCATGTTTATTATTATTATATTTACATTTTAAAATATAAAACTAAAAAAGTTTATTTAATGCATAAAAGATAATGATTATGTTTGGTTTGAGGAGTACTTAGGATCACTTTGTTTTTATCTTATTATTATATTTAAATTTTAAAATATGAAATTGATAAAAGTCAATTTAAGTGCATAAAAAATAATGGTTATGTTTGATTTAAGTAACGTTATAGGTCCCTTTCTCTTTCTTTTAATCTTAAATTAATGATGGTTATAGGATCTTAAACCAATTGGTTGTGTTTGTTTTGAGTACATGGTTTTTGCAAATTATGATATTAATATTATGTTAATTTAATATATCATATTTATTTGATCCACTTACTAACTTCATCCTCTATGAAGATTAAATTGAATATATCATATCTATTTGATTCACTTACGAACTTCATCCTCTTTGGAAATTAAATCAAAGAGTTATATAGTTAAAAAAAAAAAATCCAATTTTGGAAATTGTGGTTTTGCTCATATAATATATAATGAATGGTCTTCAAAAAAATTTAAAGATTGATTTTCAATTTAACTTTTAAGTTTTTATATTAATGAATATTAAATTAATTAGATCTCCATACATTTAATATTAAAATTTTAAATATATTTAATATTAATTTTAAAATTATTTTTATGTTTATCTAATATATTTAATAGTTTTTTTTAAATAAAAAATAAAAAAAATTGAAAATACTCAACATGTAACATAAATTAAAGTAGCAAAAACTGAGTTTTAAATTATAATTAGTTTTTAAAATAATACATTTAAACGATGACTTATATCAAAGATTACCAATAAGTAAGTATAAATTAAAGTAGTAAAAATTGAGAGTGTAATTTACAATTGATTTTTAAAATAATATGTTTAAACAATGGACTACATCGAAGATTGATAGCTTATAACAATTGCATTAGAAGAGGAAAATATACGTTAAAAGTAGTCAAAATGTAAAGCAACACAACATAAGAACACCATTATTTTTAGAAGACGACAATTAACACACTTAAGCATATATAAACTTAGATATGTGAAAGTTTACACAAGTATTTAATGAATTAGTTTATAATTTTAAAATCATCCAATTCAGTCATTATTTTTTTATTTGTGTAATTGATGGGATACATACATATATATATATAGTCATTATTTTTTTATTTGTGTAATTGATGGGATACATATATATATATATATATATATATAGAGATATATATATATATATATATATATATATATATATATAGGTTTATGATTTGTGATTGAGTGTGTTATTTACTTGTGTTTTACTACTTATTAAATGACATCACATATATTTCTATAAATGCAATAGAGACCTTTGTCTGTGATGTGATCCAATGGACAAAAAGGGCATTGGAATTTATAACTCTAATAATATCGACCAACTTGGAGTGCATTTAAAAATAGTTTGTTGAGTGAAGGGTGGAGAAGAAGAGGTGAGTCAAGTTTGATGTTAGGCTCAAACCTAATAGTTACATATCATCGACCTACTTTGGAACAATTGGTCATAAAAAAATTTATATTGTTACATACCACCATCAACATTACCTTTAGAAATAACTAACATACAATACAAATTCAATTCAATTAATTGATGTTTCACACCAAGGATTCTTTGGGATGATGGCAAATGTTGACTCCATTTCTTCTAACAAGTCTTACAATTTTTTAGGGAGGGATCAAGAATGGAGGTTGTGAAGGAGGGGGTCATGAGTCATACAAACAAACACTCAATCATATTATGACATGATGATTCATTAGCTAGTGCCTATTGATTCTGACATGCTATCCATTATCAATTGTGTACATGCTACATACACTATGATATGAGAAAGTTATGTTTTATCCAACAATCCCAAATCTTACGTCACTGACTGAACTTGAGTGTGGGTGTTAGAACGAATCCTATTATGATAATCGACAATATATTCCAATTCAATCTTACCATGCACAATTTTTTAGGCATGTAATTCTAAATAACAATATATTTACATGAAATTTTATCATGTACAACTTCAAGGCATGCAACTAAGGAGTTTTTTCCTCTGGGCCATGATATGGGGCGAGAGCATCCATCATTGAAAACAAAAACATAACATCCTAGATACCTTCTAATATGATTTTAGTCAATGCTCTCTATAACCCATGGAATTCAAGAGACATAAATAGTGTTAATATAATATTATAGTGGATTAATCCTCTTGTTCACTTGTAACATCATGACTAAATTGCAAATTTTTCTTCACATATATGTATGCATATCTTCCATCTACCATACTTTCCTCACCTATATGCATGCATAGTTTCCATTTGTCATATGTTTGCAAATGCACTCTTTGTTTAATAAGAAAAATGAGGATATTATTAGATGTTTACCTCTCAAACATGTTTGAAGATCAGAGGTCATTAAACCCCCGCATCTCCTCCATCATCAAGCTATCCAAAGGCACTATCAACTCAGAGGATTATAGAATATAACATGTCTGGCCCTGTGAGGGATTAGCGTAGAATATGTAACATGTTCTATCAATTTTCCAATGGATTACTCTCACTCTATATCCATATTCTTTTTTTAGGTTTCTTGATTGTGCCATCCATCCCTATATCCCATCTCCACCAATGATTTTATGTTGGTTACTAACATTTGAACATGTGTTTCCATCCATACATTCAAGGTTTTGTGTCATGGTCCTTCTTTCTCTTGTTCTTAGTGCCCCAATTACTTGAGCAACATGCCCACCCATTGATTCTCTAGCTCAACCCACAAACTAAAGATTGCATTAGTATTTTAGCGAAAAATAGTTGTGGGTATAAGACAACTCATCAAGGTCTTTCCTTTGTATCGTAACACTTATTCTTGATTAATTCCAGCAGGAAACTCCCCACAATCACATGGAGTAAAAAGTGGCAGCCTCTTGGATGTTCCCAAAATAATGAGAAAACCTTGATCGCACCAATGAAACCCGTGGAAAAATTGATCATTTTAGGTATAAGCTAATTTAGTTTTAATTTAAGTTTGGTATGTTCCAATCTGACTAACCCTATTATTAATTGTTTTCTATAAAATGTTTATCTCTTTATCTGGTTAGAATATTAGTGGGAATGTGCTAAATGGGATAGGAGATAAATAAATGATTTTTGAATAATTAAAATTGTAATAATGATTAAGTTTCCTAACTTCAAACAAAGGTGGACATATTTTTTATCATCACAAGTGAAATATATGGTCAAGCATTCTACCAAATCTATATATCTCTTATAGTCAAGGATAATAAGGAAGTCATGAAATTCCATGTAGGGATTTACCTAGACGCTATGTAGGGCTCTATTTAGACATACGTTTATTAGATTTTCTTCCACATAATATATTTAGTTGACAAATGGTCACATTCATTTACTCATCTTTAAGAAGAGACTTTATTTAAGAATGAAAATTGGATGTCATCGGATTTGTAATTAGTTAGGTTTAGTGGTGAGGGAGAGTTTCAAAATTCCTTTGTTGTAGTTGGTCAAGTATTAATTTTCTTCTTTCAACTTTTCCTCCAGAGATGATTATGAATGTGGGCATGGTGATAATGTACAATGTATTATTTGATGCTATTATGGGTTGTGCCTCCCAGTGAATATAATGCTTTACCATATAATGGAGGCTCTTGGTCTCAAACCCAACATGCCAAGTGCCCACTCTTTGCTCTTTACTAGTGGCAATGGTGAGAGCATATAATTGAGGGTGTTCCTATTGATGTTGGATCGGTTCGAATCTTGACCACATTCCATGTTCTCATAATGCCCAAACCAAAGAAATCATATTCTATGTTTCTTGGTTTGGCATTGTTGGAAGCAGCAAGGATGTAGTCCCAACCATTGGCCAGAGCACTATTAAGAATATAATCATGAGAAGTTATGATAAATTCCAGATCCTCCTCACCGATGTCATTCAATTGAATAGTGAAAAAAAAAATATGTAATGAAGGATGGAATCTTATTTACATGATATAGCATAAACCTCTCTTTCAATAATTCTCTTCATGTACTCATTGCACTGAACGTGACCATCAATAAGTTTAATGGGGTGGAGGTCATTATAGCATTGTGTGTATCGAATTTACTAGAATTTGTGTTGGCATGGAAGGAAGGAAAATCAATCAACACATAATTGTCAATAGTTTCTCCCACCAAAATGGATGTAATTCCTACAAAGACTAACCATCAATAAGTTTAATGGGGTGGAGGTCATTATAACATTTTGTGTATCGAATTTACTAAAATTTGTGTTGGCATGGAAGGAAGGAAAATCAATCAACACATAATTGTCAATAGTTTCTCCCACCAAAATGGATGTAATTCCTACAAAGACTATTACTTCAAGGATGTTTGCCGTGATGATCTTGTGATTATAGCGAAATGCTGATATTCCCGAAATTTTTTAAATATGGCCGAATTTTTTTAAATCTTGCCAGAAAATTTTGTTACGAAGTTTGTTATGGGTATGATGCCTATAAGTCGTGGATTGTCGGGTTTCTCTTGCCCGATATTCCAGAGGTTCCCTTTTCTAGGGCGAGTTTCAAAATAGCGGAGCTAAAGAAAATGAGCAATGAAAAACGCGACCACGACTGAGTATGAAATTCGAATGATTTGTGAGGGTGAGCACGGATTTTCCTACAATTGGGTGGAAACAGCTCGCTCAGCTAGTTGTTGTTTTTCCTTCGAAATATATGTACAATCTCTACTCTGTTCTATGTTATCAATTTGTTTTGAAATCTTTGATAATTTCTGCATAATCGTTACTTATATCGCAAGCTATTGGAAAGCTTCTGAAAATTCTTGTTGTACACAGTGAAGTGGAAATATCTCTGTTCTTAATCCTGTAGAATTATGTTTTTAATTGAATGCATTTATGTCAATAAAATAATTTTCAGAACTGGTCATGAATAAATTTATAGATATAGCTATTGAACTGTCGAAATCTTGTTTTCTCAAGATGTAAGTAGGTAGGCAGGATTGTGTCCTATCGGTTCTAATATCACCCAGCCAACTTGTATGTATCAGTCCTGATCAATCTATGTAATTATAATGTCATAAAATCTATGTCCGTACATAGAATAAGGCAAGTTTGGTGTCCGGTCGAACTAAAAAAAAGCTTTTCTAAACACATATTTGATAAAGAACAATTGTGTTGGGACGGGTTGATAGGCATATGATTCATCTGGGTTCTCGAACTTGGAATTTGGTTTTAGCCAACTCACTCTGTGCCTAAAAGTTGGTTTTCTTCTGCCATATTCGCATATATAGATCGGCCTGTTCTCTCGGATGAGAACGAGAACCCAGTACGGGTTTTAACACAATCGATGCTAAACACGTATTTGATAAAGAACAATTGTGTTGGGATGGGTTGATAGGCATATGATTCATCTGGGTTCTCGAACTTGGAATTTGGCTTTAGCCAACTCACTCCGTGCCTAAAATTTGGTTCGCTTCTGCCATATTCACATATATAGATCGGCCTGTCCTCTGGGACGAGAACGAGAACCTAGTACGGGTTTTAACACAATCGATGCTAAACATGTATTTGATAAAGAACAATTGTGTTGGGATGGGTTGATAGGCATATGATTCATCTGGGTTCTTGAACTTGGAATTTGGCTTTAGCCAACTCACTCCATGCCTAAAAGTTGGTTCGCTTCTGCCATATTTGCATATATAGATCGGCCTGTCCTCTCGGACGAGAACGAGAACCCAGTACGAGTTTTAACACAATCGATGCTAAACATGTATTTGATAAAGAACAATTGTGTTGGGATGGGTTGATAGGCATATGATTCATCTAGGTTCTCGAACTTGGAATTTGGCTTTAGCCAACTCACTCCATGCCTAAAAGTTGGTTCGCTTCTGCCATATTCGCATATATAGATCGGCCTGTCCTCTCGGACGAGAACGAGAACCCAGTACAGGTTTTAACACAATCGATGCTAACATAAATATCTGTCAATAGTATTTCTTGTAGGCAATAGAAATAGTAGGAAATGAGGGTAGGAAATAGCAATATTAGTATTGAGGGTAGGTAAATAGTAGGCTTGAGGGTAGGCAATAACAAGAGTAGACTTTGACGCGGGTAAGCCTATAAAGGGTAAACTTGGAACATAAAGATTGATTGGGATTGGTGTGGAAGCAATAAAGCAGTTCCTTGTCATTTCGAGTACATCTTGAATTAATGGGAACCAATATAGTTTTTCTGCTTGGTTTAGAGTGTTAAATCCTTTTATAATCAGTTTGAAGAACTTTTTCATTACAGTTAATAGTTTGCAACAATTTTAACCATGCATTGCACAAATCTGCTAAGTAATTAGCATTTTTGTTTGTGTAAGGGTATGCTCATTTCTGCTAGAAAACTTACATTCTTGTCATGGTCCCAATCTAAATGAGAAAATCTCCTTAAACATAAATTTTTTCTTTTGAGATATTTCTGTTGCCCTCATGATGGAATGAATCTTTAAAATCGATGCCAAATTTATAATACAAGCATACCTGTAGCAGCTTGAAAAGAATCATCCCCACAAATTTATTGTTCATTCACTTGAAATCTTAAAGGTTAGCAAACTATTATGTTTTAGAAGCAATCGATGCCTCTGCATCATGGTCATGTCTTGGCATGGATATATTTAATTTTCTTCCAATAGCTCACGTTGAAATGATATTGTTCATCCCTGTGCTT
>SNQJ01S0066680.1:13691-44805 GCA_010110895.2 Picea sitchensis | reverse complement strand
ACATTTATCTTTCAACATATAAATTGTTATTCCAATAAAAACTTGAACAAACATCAATTACCTTATTCAACAAAAACCAAAAATATGATTCGAAACTTTGTTTAAGTTCTCTAGAAAACCACCATGTGTCGATATTGATCCTCTGATTAAGCCTATGGAATAGAGGGAAGAAATAAAGAAATAAAAGAATATAGCTGCAATCAGTAATAGAAATGCTTTGAAATCCCTATCCCCGAGCTTATATCTATCTGTCCATCCGATGAATTGTGTTAAATGTGTTAGGCCGAAAGCCTATTTATAAAATTTGGCGCAAAATGAAACGATACGACGTGTCTTTTCATTCTTTCCAATTGACGGAATTCCCTCAACAACCTTTCAGCCGAAAGAATGGTTTTTCGGCTTAAAACCTTGGAAACCGTTCAGTTTTGATGGTTTTCGTTAGATTTTAGTCTTTCAGCTAAAATAATAGTTTTTCGGCCAAAAGATTATTTCAGCCGAAAAAAGGAAATTGGGACTTAAAACTAAAACCAGAGAATTTCCCCAAGCTTAACTGAAGTTCGGAGGTTGTAGACTCTTGCAAATACTGAGAATTTGGTTTCGAAAATGACACCAGCATTTCCAAAATTGAATCTACTTTCAATTCTAATAATTTGTTTTCATTTTCTTTATTTTTATTTAATTTAATTTAATTTAAAAAAAAACACTACATAATATTTTCAGTAGACATTAGGATTCGGTGAAATGAAATATCGGTATCTATAAAAATTTACAGTGAAAAATTTTGCAAAACATATATTCATAATCCTTAAACTGTTCTTTTCAAAAGGGTATATTTAAATTTTAGTTTTAAGTAAAAATTAAGATAGATACAAGGTGTAGAAAAAAATGTGTTTAAAATATGCAACGTTTTCAGCTTGGTCAACTTAAAAAAATTCTAGAAATTATAATATTCATCCATTAGATTCAAAATTATAGTCATAATAAAATAGAGTCTCTGTAGATTGTTGCAGTATATTTCATTTCTTAAAAACATAAGTTTAATAATAGATACATTGTTGTAGAAAAAAATAACTCATTATCATTCCTTTCATATTTAAGGAACATACTGTTAAACAATTGTTAAATTGACATATCAAATCATGATAAAAAAAAATTGAAAATTTGTCATTGAAAAGCTAACACAATTATTCACAACTTTTGTTTTTACTATAAAGTGAAATTCTAAATAAAAAAAATACTTTTGTATGCCGGAAGTTGAAGAACTTGTGAAAATACAATTTTTTTTCTCATAAAACAAGCAAAAGTGTAACCCATCTTCATGATTTCATCTACCAGTGGTTTAAAAAGTGTGGGATCCACCTTGGACCCTTTATCTTCCTTTCTTAGCTTCAATACTGTTATGAAAGGTGTTGGTGTTGCTTTTGAATTCACCATATTGTATCTTTTCAATATTTCATGTGCATACTCGGACTGTGAAATAAATATACCAATTTTGGACTGGTGCACTTCTACTCCCAAAAAATATCTCATAAGCCCAAGTCAGTCATTTCAAATTCATCCTTCATGACTGTCTTGAATTCTTCTATTCCAAAATCACCTATAAATATCAAATCATCCACATATAAACAAACAAATAACACATTACCTTGTTGATTTGATTTGATGTACAGTGTTGTCTCATTTTCACTTCTCTAAAATCCATTCTATGTAAGACATGAATCTATGCAACTGTACCAAGCTCTCAGATCTTGTTTTAAACCATACAATGCTTTCTTCAATATGTATATTTTGTTTTCTTGTCCTGGAATCTCATAACCTTGTTGTTGTTCCACATATACTTTTTCTTCTAAGTTTCCATTCAAGAATGTTGACTTTACATCCATATGATAAACTTGCCATTTGTACCGCGCGATAATAGCTAACACGGTTCTTCTTGTGTCCATGCAAGCCACTGGTACAAATGTTTCATTGAAATCAATTCTAGGTTTCTATGTAAAGCATGTTGCAACTAACCTTGCCTTGTACTTTTGTACATTTCCTTCTGCATCTTGCTTGGTTTTATAAATCCACTTGACACTTATAACATCCTTGTCTTCAGGTACATCAACCAAATTCCATGTTTGATTTTTCTCTATGCATATGATTTATTCATCCATGGCTTGTGCCCATACATCCTCTTTGATAACTTCTTCAAAGGTTAATGGATCATCTATTTGTGAAAACAGAGAAAAAATGGAAAATGAATTTGCTACGTCTTCATTATAGATGTCGCACATACTTCTTGTCTTTCTTGGTAACAGAATTTTTAAAGTTGGATCTGGAGATGAAGAACTACTTCGACTACTTGTTGGTGGTTGTTGCACTCTAGGTGTAGACTACATACCTATTGTTCTTACTGGAGTATTATGCGCAGTAATTTGTGTCATGGTGCAAGATGTAGATCGAACTATGCACTGATTTATGCATGGTGTTTGAACCACTTCATATTCTATCTCATCATGTGTAATAACATTAATGATATTAATTGTCTTTCCTACACTCCCATCCCATGCTTCATTCTCCATGAACTGAACATCACGGTTGATTATGACTTTTCTTGCGATAGGGTCATACAGTTTGTATCCTTTTGTTTCTTCAGAATACCCAACAAATATATATTTTTGTCCTTTGTTGTCTAGCTTCCTTCTTAGTTCATCTGGAACATGTGCGTATGCGACGCAACCAAAATTTTTTAAGTGTGACACATTATCCTTTGAACCTGTCCATGCTTCCTGAGGAACTCTATTCTTCACACTCTTTGTTAGACATCTGTTCAATATGTATACTTGTAATAACCTGAATCGTTACGATTGCAAGCGAAGCGAAAATCATTTTTTTTTTTTTTTTGCAGGAAGGCAATGACGACAACCGTTGAACCACACAACTTGACGACGAATACACGCACGTCGATCAAAAAACAAACAACAATGACTCAACACACTGAACAACAGTCTACTAGGTGAACATGCGTAACTCAAAAAAATATAGAGTCGACTACCTATCCGACACAAACATGACAATGCCTGCAAGCTAAGGATGACATCACAATCTAGACACAATGGCCTTGACGCCCAGTAACTAGAACCTATATTGCACACAACCGGTGCCTGTAGGCATTACACCCCAAACACCAACAACAAACTTACAATGATCAACCACTCCCACAACAGAAAGCACAGACTCTGGCCAAGTCATCATTTGCCTCTACCCAATAGGGCACGCCACGATCCCCTAGTCAGATATCATGCTGCCCCAAGCTATAGGCGTGATGATAATCTTGGCGCAACCTAACCTATTTGGACCATGGACTCAGGAAAAATCCAATGTGCTAGGGGCTGAAAAAACTGACAAGAAGACTACGCCTACGCCCTCAAGCAACATGCCGACAAGACGCAAGGTGACGTTATTAAGTTAAAAAAATAAAACGCAAGCTATTACACGTCTTTGCCAACAAACAAAAACCATTATCAGTAGGCGAGATGTCGAAGTGCTGAGGACTGAACTATCATAAGGTTATCATTATCATGAATGTGACCCAATCATGTGACCAAATTTTCACAAAGTTACTATTATCACAAAAGTTATCAAGAGTGAACTAAATGCGCTTCAATAAGTAAACTACTTCACATTCAATGATCTACGTTGCTTATATAATAATTGCTTTTGCTCTCAAATTAACAAGTCTAAATTAATCCATCAATACCACCTAAATTAACCATTGAACAATATATAACCATCATACCAACCTAAATATTTAACCCTATTAATCACACACTATTAACAAAATTAATCTATAACACTATTAGCAATGTGTATACAATACTATAATTATGAAACCATCATCACAATTAAATTACAACTCGTTGTCTAACAAAACTAACAGTATTCATGTATAACCAATTGTCTATCAAATGCCATCCGATATCCATTCTTTAATCCATTAGATAAACGCATTTTTCTTCAATTTAATATTACATTAGCAGTAAGCATCTCGTGTAATCAATTTGCTGCCAGCGAACTGGGCATAAGGTAAGGAAACACTACAATATTCATTGCTACCATAAAGCGGGGTATTAAAACATTCAGTTATTAATCGCTAAAACCATCAAACTTATGCCAAGATTTACTGTAGGTATCATAATTAAATGCTGTCAGAAATCAAGGTGCGGGGATTCGTTGCCAATGCATTAAGACGCCCAACAAAAACGCTACCAACATTTAGCTGGGAAAAAGATCGGTAATCAACGATGCCATAAGGTTGTTAGTCAATAAGTTTGTTGTCATAAAGCATTTGATAACACCATTAGAGGACGCTCTATGAGTCACTACCAAGATAAATTCTGACCATAGAGAATGCTGCCAATACAAAATGCCACAAATWAAAAAAAACGCTGCCCATAAAAATTGTTGGGTGTATCAAATGTCTAGGTAAATCCAGTAAATAAAATCTATAAAATCTGGGTGTTAGGTGACCTGCTGTCAAGTCTCTTTTTAAAAACGCAGGCATAGTAAAGACACTGTATAAGAAACATTAAGTAAATTGTTGTACAGAGGGAATAATACAATCACTAAACTCAATTCTAGAGATTCGATAAGGTATTACTGYTGCRTCACAGCCATGGACAGCCTAAAATTGTTGTTAAAGGCTATTAAGGCAAGGCTGGTTGTGGTATACATCAAGGCCAAGTTACACATATACAACTGCAGAGATGTGATAACGCAGTTTTTAAGTATGAAAATCGTAGAGTGAAAAAAAAGGGAAATATCGCCGGGTCTAACATGCGATAATGCAGGCTTACCAGACTAGATCGTTGTGTACAATAGTCATCGCAATAATGTACCCTTAAATCCCGGTCCAAAATGTAAAAAAAGTGCAGTCCGTAAATAGTAAAACGTAGTCCAAGGGAATAATTCGTAACCGTTACAACCCCAAGGACACTAGCATTGCACCGTGGATACGCCAAGGAAGCAACTGGGTAAAGGGGTGATGTGGTATCACAATTTCGCACCTTCATATTAGTGATATGGGTAAACCACAGTGATATTAAAACCGTGATACAAACACAKAAACATAAAGTCAAACGCAGGGATAATACTGTGCAGGATGACAAAATCGTGGAGCCGAAAGGTGCTTACGGCCAATGCAAGCGTGGGTTAAAAAAAATGCTTAAGCCATTTTAAAATCGTGGATCAAATAAGGGTAGAGATGTCAAAATCGTGAGCACACTGAACCAGAGATCATCTAGATCCTAGCTCTCCTTGCAAGTCCGAGCTACCACTCCTCACCGAGCTGGGAATCCCAACTCCCACAAGGTAAGTCACTCAAGTCTAAAATTCTGCAGTGTAACGTTATGCATAATAGACGAGATCCATAATCCTCCTCCTCCCTCCTTTATATAGAGTTTCTAAGTCATTTTCTTTCCCAAATTCTCATTTAATTTATTATTCAATAATTTAATTCATAAAAATCCTCCCCATACATGTGCCACCCATCCCCTTCATTGCACCATAAATTAATTTCATTCATTAATTAATTACCCCTATTTCCTTCACCCACCTAAAAACATTCCTAGAATAGCTCCCATGTGTCCACATATTCCCTTATACATTTTAATGAATTACCCCCTTACTAATTTACTAGTTGAGTTCAATTTAGAAAGCTCTTAATGGAAATATACCTTACTAAGTTAGTCTTTCTGCTTTTTCCTTATGTTTCCTGCTTTTTCCTAGTTTCCTAATTCTTTTAAATTTCCCCATTTACCTTTTCATTTAAAACTCAAATTGGCAAGTGTAGAAAATTACCTTTTTCCATTTTTCATTTTAATAAATTTTTAATTAGCATATGTAACAAAACAAATTATTTCCCCTTTTTCCCCTTTTTAAATTTTATCCTCCAAAAGATTCTTTTTATAAATTAATTGGATCGCTTACCCCCTTCTCATCACATGATTAATGATGATTACTTTTATTGTTTATTTATTTATTTTTATAAATATATATTTTTTATAACAAGTATCACTTACCTAGATTTTAATTTTCGAGGCTGGACAACTTTTTATTAGGGAAATTGTGTTAAATCTTTCTTATCATGTTATTTGTTCTAAGGCCATCTAGATTTATTCATTTATTAATTAACAACGTGACATGCCCTTCAGGACACACTAGGGGCTCCAAGGGTGCCACTTTCCTCCTTTTGTTTCCCTTGCACGACGTGCCCTTCAAGACGCACTACGTGCTCCAAGGGTGCTACTCACCTAATCCAGTTTTTCTTGCGCTACGTTCCCTTCAGGACACACCATGTGCTCCAAGGGTGTCACTCGCCTCTTGACTTCCTTGTTAGACATCAAAAACCCATAGATTCAATACAGTTCGAGCCACGGTGGGAGTGCTAGTAGGCTGTGGCAGGGTTGTTCTCCACATCTCTCCTTCAACATATTTGGTATTCTTGCGTGACCCCTCTACTCCACATGTGAGTCCCGTCAGCAAGCTATCATCAACCTGCATCATCAATGAATCATGTCAGAAATGATATCCATAATCATAACATCTAATCAAATGAACACATGTCATATATACAACAATAAAACCCAATAGTCCACTCCTTGACTCGATCTAGAGTCCAAGGGTTTCACCGATGTCTCTGCATCCTCAAGGTCCAAAATCCTGCACACTTAGGAGAATCGAGTCAATAGCTCCTATCTAATTCAATACAACAAAATAACATAATAATCATATCCATAATGCCCCATAATCATAATCAACGAACAATCATGTAAAAATCCGGACCACTTGCAAGCAAGTGTCCTCAAAGAATAAGTTATCTCAATGCGCACAAGGGTGGGATGTTACATACACCCCCTCTTGGTCTAAACTTCATCCCAAAGTTTCATTGTAAAAGTGTCAAAATAAATGTGTATCACAGTATCATAAGTCTATCTATCCAACAAAACAAAAATCACTAGCGCATATCATATGCATCCTCCAAGGTCGCTGAGTGTGGACTATAGTTGTCCCTTGGGACCTTGACCTCAACTACTGTTTGACACCATAGCTATCGAATGCAATGATCTAGGATGTGTATCAAATCAGCCGTGAGTGCACCCTCATCCCACACCCGCAAGGTACTCAAGTCAAAACATATGTAGGATCCCTAATCATAATGTTTCAAAAGAGACGTGAAAGACATCATGCATACACCTCAAGAATCAAGGAAGGTTAGTCATTAGGCCACAAGCCTCTCTTTTTTACAATCTCGTAGGATCCCATGAACTTGGGAGATAGTTTAGCCCATTTTACAAACTTGACCGAACTCTTATGCGGTTTCAACCACAAAAATAGTCGATCGCCACATCATAACTATGGTTGACACAACGTGCATCGACATAACTCTTATGTTGATCCTGCACTTCCTTGATACTTTGTATTAATTTTCATTTAATATTCCCTTTCTTGGATCGCTTCCGGTCCCACCAAGACCCTATACTCAAGCCAATCCCAACTCAAAGGCGTCCGACATGGTTTCCCATAAAGAAACTCGAAGGGCACCATCTTAATGGTGCTTTGGTAATTGTTGTTATAAGAGAATTCTACCAGTGTCAAGAATTCTTCCCAATGCTTTTGTTGGTCCATCATGTACATGCGCAATATGTCTTCCAAGGTCTGGTTCATTTGTTCGGTCTTCCCGTCCATCTTTGGGTGATACACAATACTAAAGATAAGTCGGGTTCCCAAGGCCTCTTGGAAACTAGTCCAAAATCGTCTAGTAAACACCGATCCTCGATCGGATATAATCCTATTAGGTATGCCATGAAGCCTCCCAATATCACTGATGATAACTCTAGCTATGTTAGGTGCCTGATACATTGTACGCACATGAATAAAATGATCACTCTTTGTCAGAGTGTCGACTACCATAAAATTGAGTCGTGTCTCCTTGCCTTCAGTGGCAATCCAACAATAAAATCCATTGAAATAACCTCCCATTTTGATTCTGTAATAGTGTGTGGTTTTAGTAATCCTGGTGGATGTCTATGCTCAGCCTTTACTTGCTGACATGATAGACATCTAGCCACATAGTTGACTATGTCTTTCTTCATTCCTTTCTAGAAGAATAAAGGTTTAAGGTCCGCCCTCATCTTTGTGACTCCTGAGTGAGCCATCTATACTTCTCTATGAGCCTTGTTTATGATCAATCTCCTCAAATTTTCATTCGATGGTACGTAAATCCGATTTTAAACCTCAATAATCCATCGTTGTCAAACGTAAATACTTTTTAGTGCTGCACCAGAAATGAAACTCTCGGTAGCACTGGGATCTATCAAAATACTGAGTGTTTTGTCAGTGAAGGTACCTGACGTCTCGAGCACAGTCGACTAGTGATCTGCCTGGCGATTATTCACCGTTGCATGAATATGATGGGCCCTACCCAAAACTCTCATGGTAGTGGGTCTGGCTGATCCAGATGCTCCGACCGCTTCCTCTAGGCAGTTATGCTAGTAATGTGGCTACCCACAATCCAACACACTTTCTTCGATCTAGTAATCTCGGTACCTGAAGTAGAAGCAAAATTCTAGCAATAAGTCCCAACTCGAAATTCTTGAGCTTAAGTTTCTGGGTAACTTGGTGCGAAGCATACCGAAGTCGCTCCAAAACGACCTCATACTCGGGCACCATGAAACTGCCTTGTCACAAGGTGTCAAACACGTTGAGGTGACGCTCAAGGAACTCCTCAGAAAGATACCTCTCCCGGAATCATTCCTTGAATAGTTCCCATGACACGTCATTTACGACCATGTTCAAATATGGCAGGAGTGTCTTCCACCATAGAAGAGNCAATTGAAAGACCATCTTGCAAACCTTCATGGTGGAGGACAAATCGTGAAGCGTGAAGCACAACACCTTGCTCTAATACTGTGTCTCGACGACACAACCATCCGTGACACTCATGGACTCGTGAACTCAACTCTCTCGAGTTCTCAGTGGATGATAATGGTACTAGCTAGGGCACACTCTGGACCCTGAAAGGTATAGGTTTCCTGGCCTCATCTCAGTTCTGATGGTGAATTAAGGCCCTTGACATTACCTGCAAGGACCTTTTCTGACCATCATCATCCCTTACAACAAGCGAAAACAACCCAAGGAATTTCCCTTCCCCTTGGGGTTTTGAATCCGACGGTGCGGGAACTTCTGGAGGCGTCACACTTCCTTCCACGGCACCAGATTGCGAACCTTTGAGGCGCCCTCTAAATGAGATCACCACAAGGACACTTTAAGGTTTTTAATTAACGCAAGGGTTAATACTCACGAGTTTACTGCAGTGGAAATCCTGGCGATCCACAGTCGCAAGGTTGAACCCGCTCTGATATCATATGTAATAAAATGAATCGTTATGACTGCAAGCGAAACGAAAATAAAATTTATTTTTTTTGCAAGAAGGTAATGACGACAACCGCTGAACCACACAACCTGACGAGAACACATGCACATCGATTAGGAAATAGAAAACAACGACTCAACGCACTAAACAACGATCTATTGGGTGAACATACGTAACTCACAAAAATATAGAGTCGACTACCCATCTGAAACAAACATGACAACGCATGCAGGCTAAGGACGACATCACAAGCCTGACACAATGGCTCTAACGCCCAGTAACTAGAACCTCTATGGCATGCAACTGCCGCCTGTAGCCTGTAGGCATTACACCCCAAGTGCCAACAACAAACTTACAATTATCAACCACTCCCGCAATGGAAAGCACAGACTTCGCCTGAGTCATCATTCACATCTACCCAATATGGCGCTCCACGTTCCCCTAGTCAGGGATCATGCCACCCCAAGCGATAGGCGTGACAATAATCCTAGTGCAACCTAACCTATCTAGACCATGGACTCAAGACAAATCTGATGTGCTAGGGGCCGAAATAACTGACAAGAAGACTATGCCTACGCCCTCAAGCAACAGGTCGACAAGACGCAAGGTGATGTTATTCAGTTAAAAAAATAAAACGCAAGCTATTACATGTCTTTGCCAACAAACAAAAACCATTCTCAGTAGGAGAGATGTCGAAGTGCTAAGGAGTGAACTATCATAAGGTTACCATTATCATGAATGTGACCCAATCATGTGACCCAATTTTCACAAAGTTACTATTATTACAAAAGTTATCAAGGGTGAACTAAATTTGCTTAAATAAGTAAACTACTTCACATTCAATGATCTACGCTGCTTATATAATAATCGCTTTTGCTTTCAAATTAACAAGTCTAAATTAATCCATAAATACCACCTAAATTAACCATTGAACAATATATAACCATCATACCAACCTAAACATTTAACCCTATTAATCACACACTATTAACAAAATTAATCTATAACATTATTAACAATGTGTATAGAATACTATAATTATGACACCATCATCACTATTAAATTACAACTCACTGTCTAATAACACTAATAGTATTAATGTATAACCAACTATCTATTAAATGCCATTCGGTATCCGTTCTTTAATCCATTAGATAAACACATTGTTCTTCAATTTAATATTACATTAGTAGTAAGCATCTCTATGTAATCAATTCGCTACAATATTCAACGCTACCATAAAGCGGGGTAATAAAAAATTCAGTTATTAATTGCTAAAACCATCAAACTTCCTGCCAAGATTTACTATAGGTATCATAATTAAATGATGTCAGAAATCAAGGTGGGGGGATTCACTACCCAAAGCGCTATAGATAAACACTGTCCCAATGCATTAAGATGCCCAACAAAAATGCTACCAACATTTAGCTGGGCAAAATATGCATAAACAACGATGCCATAAGGCTATCAGTCAATAAGTTTTTTGTCATAAAGCATTTGATAACACCATTAGATGACACTCTATGATTCACTACCAAGATAAAATTCTAACCATAGAGAATGTTGCCAATACAAAACGCCACAAATAAAAAAAAATGTTGCCCATAAAAATCGTTGGGTGTATTAAACGTTTGGGTAAATCTAGTAAATAAAATCTATAAAATATGGGTGTTAGGTGACCTGCTGTCAAGTCTCCTTTTAAAAACACTGGCATAGTAAAGACACTCTATAAGAAACACTAAGTAAATTGTTGTACACAAGGAATAAGACAATCGCTAAAATCAATTCTAGAGATTCAGAAAGGTATTACCACTGCGTCACAACCATGGACAACCTAAAATCCCTATCAAGGTGAATATCAAATTGTTGTTAAAGGCTATTAAGGCAAAGATGGTTGTGGTATACATCAAGGCAGAGTTACACATATACAACCACAATGATGTGATAACGCGGTTTTTAAGTATGAAAATTGAAGAGTGAAAAAAAAGGGAAATCTTACTGGGTCTAACATGCGATAATGTAGGCTTACCAGACTAGATCACTGTGTAGAGTATTCATCGCAATAATGTGCCCTTAAATCCAGGTCCAAAATATAATAAAAGTGCATTCCATAAATGGAAAAAACGCGGTCCAAGGGAATAATTCTTAATCGTTACAACCCCAAGGACGCTAGCATTGCATCGTGGATACACCAAGGAAGCAACTGGGTAAAGGGGTGATGCAGTATCACAATTTTGCATCATCATCTTAGTGATATGGGTAAACCACAGTGATATAAAAACCATGATACAATCACAGAAACGTAAATTCAAACACAGGAATAATACTGGGCAGGATGACACAATTGTGGAGCCGAAAGGTGATTACTGCCAATGCAAGTGTGGGTTAAAATGGTGCTTAAGCCATTTTTAAATTGTGGATCAGAAAAGGGGAGAGATGTCAAAATTGTGAGTAGAAATGTTGTCATCTTCCAAGCATTTTGTTGTTGTGCGTGTCAATCCAACACTGAGTCTTAATACTGGAATTTGCTAAACTTTACCCTCCCAAACTCCCTGAGTAAACCTAAGATATTGCATTCAATCAAAGTAAAGAAAATGCTGCCAAAGAAAAAATGCATCCAACACATAAATAAATCAATCGCAGTCACACTAGAAGGTATTAAATCGTTGTAAGTCTAGGTGTAATAATGGTTAAATTCATTGTCTAAGATGGTAAAAATAAAGGGCAATTTTTACTGGATAATTTTGCCATTAATATTTAATGGAAACACATAGTACATTATCCATTCACCATCAACCATTATTTAAAACACAGAGTGCATTCACCATCAACTAAATTAAAATACAGCGTGCATTCGCTAGAAATTGCATTAAAACGCAGAGTACATTCTCCAACAATTACATTAAAACGTAGAGTAATTACAGGTTCACACGAATTTTCTCAAGGGTATTTCTGATGCCTAACATTGGATGAGGTCGTTGACTTCCACAGGTTCTAAATAATGTAGTCTAAATACTTTAAAAACTGTCAATCGAGTCAAAATGAAGTGTAGGGGTAAAATCACAAGTCATAGGTGTGAAAACGTCAGGTAAAATTTGCATAGTAGAGGCAGACCAGATGATAAAAACCCCGTAGTAAATTTTCTTGGAAAACCATTAAAAATGCAGACGACAATCATTTGAAAATGAAGAGATCATTTCATTAAAATGCAAAGATCCTTTCATCAAACATAGAGTGTAATAAGCGAGTCGCGGAAGGAAGGACAACAATTAGAGAAGTACTCATTCAAAAAGGATAAAGGCAATCCATCAGTTAGGAACTATCGACAAGGGTATATAGTTGGCCAAGCATCCTTTTCTCATCTTCCATGCACACAAAATCAAGGTGTTAGGATCTATAGGTCTATTAACACCGAAGTGACGACCGTCAATCCAACTCCTGGACGACTACTCAGGCATGGACTGATGAGATAGGGAGGAGGGTGAAGTAAAAATCCCAAACTCATCACAAATCAATAAAACCAATTGGATAGTCACAACATCAAGAATCGAATGCCAAGGGAATCTAGTCTAGCAATGAGCTTAAGGCTATGGGGAAAATAAATTCTCAATTAATATGCTAAGTCAAACATTTTCTTTACCCAATTAAAAATACATAAATTAAAGCGTAAGGTGTATTGAGAATCTACCATGAAGAATCAAGTAAGTGTATCGTGGCCCAAGTTGTCCTCTCTGAGTTGTTTTTCTGTGCGCTCCATGCATCTCTCGCTTACCGACTGATGAGACTTCACCGATACCTCCCAACCAATGCTAGGGGTACTCTTCTTCCCCCTTATCCCCCTGAGCCGCAAAGGGGCCACGCACACTGAACCAAAGATAAAATATCTCCCAACTCACCTCGCAAGGCCGAGCTACTACTCCACACCGAGCTGCGAATCCCAACTCCCACAAGCTAAGTCAGTCAAGTCTAAAATTTTGCAGCGTAACGTTATGCATAATAGAGGAGATCCATCATCCTTCTCCTCCCTCCTTTATATAGAGTTTCTAACTCATTTTCTTTCCCAAATTCCCATTTAATTTATTGTTGAATAATTTAATTCATAAAAATCCTCCCCGTACATGTGTCACCCATCCCCTTCATTGCACCATAAATTAATTTCATTAATTAATTAATTACCGCTATTTCCCTCACCCACCTAAAAACATTCCTAGAATCGCTCCTACATGTTCTCATATTCCCTTACACATTTTAATGACTTACCCCCTTACTAATTTACTAATTGAGTTCAATTTAGAAAGTTCTTAATGGAAAGATACCTTACTAAGTTAGTCTTTCTTCTTTTCTCTTACGTTTCCCTTTCTCTTTATGTTTCCCGCTTTTTCCTAGTTTCCTAATTCTTTTAAATTTCCCCATTTCCCTTTTCATTTAAAACTCAAATTGGCAACTGTAAAAATTTACCCTTTTCCCCTTTTTATTTTTAATAAATTTTTAATTAGCATATGTAACAAAACAAATTATTTTCCCTTTTCCTCTTTTTAAATTTTATCCCCCAAAAGATTTTTTTTATAAATTAATTGGATTGCTTACCCTCTTCTCTTCACATGATTAATGATGATTACATTTATTGTTCATTTGTTTATTTTTTTTATAAATGAATATTTTTTATCAGAAGTATCACTTACCTACATTTTAATTTTTGAGGTTGGGCGGATTTTTATTAGGGAAATTGTTTTTAAATCTTTCTTATCACGTTATTCATTCTAAGTCCATCTAGGTTTATTCATTTATTAATTAACAATGCAGAATTCCCTTCAGAACGCACTAGGTGCTCCAAGGGTGCCACTCACCTCCTTCTGTTTCCTTTGCGTGACGTTCCCTTCAGGACACACTACGTGTTCCAAGGGTGCCACTCAACTCATCCCTTTTTCTTGCAGGACGTGCCCTTCAGGACGCACCACATGCTCCAAGGGTGCCACTAGCTTCTTGACTGACTTGGTAGACATAAAAAACCCTCGGAGTCAATACTCCGCCAACTGATCTTGTCGGAGACTAAGGGCCTCTAGGGAATAAGGTCCCTACATTATCACGCACCCCTTAGATACATCATGAGAGACTATCACAGTCTACCCTTACGACATCGTGGGTCTTGTCAAACTAGGTATTCTTTAACCTATAGTTCAAGCCACGATGGGAGTGCTAGTAGGTTGTGGCAGGGCTGCTATCCACACCTCTCCCTCAACATCTTTGGTAGTCGTGCATGATGCCTCTACTCCACATCTGAGTCTGGTCAGAAAGCTATCGTCAGCCTACATCATCAATGAATTATGTCAGAAATGAGATCCATAATCATAACATTTAATCAAATGCATATATATCATACATACAACAATAAAACCCAATAGTCCACTCCCTGACTCGATCTATAGTCCAAGAGTTTCACCGATGCCTTTGCATCCTCGAGGTCCAAAATATTGCACACTCAGGAGAATCAAGTCAATAGAACTTGTCTAAGTCACTACAACAAAATAACATAATAATCACATCCATAATGCCTCATAATCATATTCAATGACAAATAATGTAAAAATCTAGACCAATTGCAAGAAAGTGTCCTAAAAGAATAAGTTTGCTCAATGCGCACAAGGGTGGGATGTTACATACACCACCTCGTGGTCTAAAATTCAACCTGGAGTTTCACAGTAAAAGTGCCAAAATAAACGTGTATCATAGTATCATAAGTCTATCTATCCAACAAAATGGAAACTACTGGCGCATATCATATGCGTCCTTCGAGATCGTTGAGTGCGGACTATAGTTGTCCCTCAGGACCTTTACCTCATCTACCTTTCGATGTTGTAGTTGTCGAATGCAATGATCCATGATGCAAATCGACTTAGCCGTGAGTGCACCCTCATCCGACACCTGGAAGGTGCCCAAGTCAAAACATGTGTAGGATCACTAATCATAATGTCTCAAAATAGACGTGAAAGACATCGTATGATATGCCTCAAGAATCAGGCAAGGATAGTCATTAGGCCACGGACCTCTCTTTTCCACAATCTAGTAGGATCCCACGAACCTAGGAGATAGTTTATCCCCTTTTCCAAACTTGATCGAACTCTTATGAGGTTTTAGCTGCAAAAATAGTTGATCGCCACATCATAACTACGGTCGACACGACGCGCATGGACATAACTCTTATGCCGATCCTGTGCTTCCTTGATAGTTTGTCTTAGTTTTCATTTAATATTCTATTTCTTTGATTTCTTCTGGTCCCACAAGGACCCTATCCCCAAGACAATCCCAACTCAAAGGCATCTGACAAGGTTTCCCATAAAGAAACACAAAGGGCGCCAAATTAATGGTGCTTTGGTAATTGTTGTTATAATCGAATTCTACCAGTGGCAAGAAATCTTCCCAATGCTTATGTTGGTCCATCACGTACATGTGAAACATGTCTTCCAAGGTATGTTTCGTACATTCAGTCTTTCTGTCAGTCTCCAGGTGATACACAATACTAAAGTTAAGTTGTGTTCCCAAGGCCTCTTGGAAAATAGTCCAAAATTGTCTAGTAAACACCGATCCTCGATCAGATATAATCCTCTTAAGTATGCCATGCAACCTCCCAATCTCACTAATGAGAAATCTAGCTATGTTAGGTGCCTGATACGTCGTACGCATAGGAATAAAATGAGCACTCTTTGTTAGAGTGTCGACTACCATGAAAATCGAGTCATGTCTCCTTGCCGTCAGTGGAAATCCAACAATAAAATCCATTGAAATAACCCGCAATTTCGATTCAGGAATACTGTGTGGCTATAGTAATCATGTTGGATGTCTATGCTCGGCCTTTACCTACTGACATGCTAGAGATATTGCCACATAGTTGACAATGTCTTCCTTTATTCCTTTCTAGAAGAATAAGGGTTTAAGGTCTACCCTCATCTTCATGACTCCCGGGTGAGCCATGTATATTTCTCTATGAGCCTCATTTAGGATCAAGCTCCTCAACTCGTCATTCGGTGGTACATAAATCTGACTTTTAGACCTCAATAATCCATCCTCGTCAAACATAAATCCTTTTTAGCGCTGCACAAGAAATGAAACTCTTGGTAGCATTGGGATCTATCAAAATACTAAGTGTTTGGTCAGTGACAATACTTGACGTCTCAAGCACAGTCGACTGGTGCTTTGCCTAGCGATTATTCACCACTGCATGAATCTTATGGGCCCTACCCAAAACTCCCATGGTAGTGGGTCCAGTTGATCCAGATGCCCCAACCCCTTCCTCTGGGAAGTTACGTTGGTAACGTGGCTCCCCACAATCCAACACACTTTCTTTGGTCCAATAATCCCGGTACCCAAAGTAGAAGCGAAATTCTAGCAATAAGGCCCAAATCAAACTTCTTGACCTTAAGTTTCTAGGTAAATTGGTGTGGAGCATACCAAAGCATCTCCAAAACGACCTCGTACTCAGGCACCGTGCGACTGCCTTGTCGCAAGGCGTCGAACTCGTTGAGATAACGCTCAAGGAACTACATAGAAATATACCTCTCCCTGAACCATTCCTCGAACATTTCCCATGACACATCATTACCGTCCATGTTCAAATATGGCAGGAGCATCTTCTGCAATAGAAGAGCATTCCTCTTCAGTTCAAATACCACCATGCAGACCTTCATGCTAGAGGTCAAATTGTGAAGTGTAAAGCATAATTCCTTTCTCTACAACCGTGTCTTGACGACACAATCGTCCGTGACACTCGTGGACTCGATAACTCAACTCTCTCGAGTTCTCAGTGGATGCTAATGGTACTAGCTAGGGCGCGTTGTGGACCCCCAGGGGTATAGGTTCCCTGGCCTTATGTCAGTTCATATGGTGAATCAAGGCCCTTGACATTACCTGGAAGGGCCTTTTCATATCATCATCATCCCTTACAGCAAGAGAAACCATCCCAAGGACTTTCCCTTCCCCTTGGGGGTTTGACTCCGAGGGTGCACGAACTTATCGAGGTGTTGCATCTCCTTCCATGACACCACGTTGTGCATCTATGAGGCATCCTCTAAATGCGATCACCATAATGACATGCTAAGGTTTTTAATTAACGCAAGGGTTAATACTCATGGGTTTACTACAATGGAAATCTTGGCAATCCACAGTCGCAGGGTTGAACCCTCTCTGATACCATATGTAATAACCTGAATCATTACGACTACAAGCAAAGAAGAAATATATTTTTTTTTTTTGCAAGAAGGCAATGATTACAACCATTGAACCACACAACCTGACGACGAACACGTGCATGTTGATCCGGAAACAGACAAAAATGAATCAATGCACTGAACAACGATCTACTAGGCAAACATGCATAACTCACAAAAATATAGAGTTGACTACCCGTCCGACACAAACATGACAACGCTTGCAATATAAGGACGGCATCACAATATTGACACAATGGCCCTAATGCCCAGTAACTAGAACCTCTATTGTACATAACCGTCGCCTGTAGCCATTACACCCCAAGTGCCAACAACAAACTTACAACAATCAATCACTCCCGCAATGGAAAGCACAGACTTGAGTCGAGTCATCATTCACCTCTACCCAATAGGGCATGCCATGATACCCTAGTCAGGGATCATGCTGCCCCAGCCGATAGGCGTGACGATAATCCTGGCGCAACCTAACCTATCTAGACCATGGACTCAATAAAAATATGACACACTAGGGGCCAAAATAACTGACATGAAGACTACGCCTACGCCCTCAAGCAATAGGTCGACAAGATGCAAGGTGACGTTATTCAGTTAAAAAAATAAAACACAAGCTATTACATGTCTTTTCCAATAAACAAAAACCATTATCAGTAGGTGAGATGCTGAAATGATGAGGAGTGAACTATCATAAGGTTATCATTATCATGAATGTGACCCAATCATGTGACCAAATTTGCACAAAGTTACTATTATCACAAAAGATATCAAGGGTGAACTAAATGTGCTTAAATAAGTAAACTACTTCACATTCAATGATCTACGCTGCTTATATAATAATCGCTTTTGCTCTCAAATTAGCAAGTCTAAATTAATCCATAAATACCACCTAAATTAACCATTGAACAATATATCACCATCATACCAACCTAAATATTTAACCCTATTAATCACACACTATTAACAAAATTAATCTATAACACTATTAACAATGTGTATACAATACTATAATTATGACACCATCATCACTATTAAATTACAACTTGTTTTCTAACAACACTAACAATATTAATGTATAACCATTTGTCTATTAAATGCCATTCGGTAGCCATTCTTTAATCCATTATATAAACACGTTGTTCTTCAATTTAATATTACATTAGTAGTAAGCATCTTTGTGTAATCAATTCGCTGCCAGCAAGCTAGGCATAAGGTAAGGAAATGCTACAATATTCAATGCTACCATAAAGCGGGGTAATAAAACATTCAATTATTAATCGCTAAAACCATCAAAATTACTGCCAAGATTTACTGTAGGTATCATAATTAAATGCTATCAGAAATCAAGGTGAGGGGATTCACTACCCAAAGCGCTATAGATAAACATTGTCCCTATGCATTAAGATGCCCAACAAAAACACTACCAACATTTAGCTGGGAAAAATATGGGTGAACAACGCTGCCATAAGGTTGTTAGTCAATAATTTTTTTTTCATAAAGCATTTGATAACACCATTAGAGGATGCTCTATGAGTCACTACCAAGATAAAATTCTAACCATAGAGAATGCTGCCAATACAAAACGCCACAAATAAAAAAAAATGTTGCCCATAAAAATCATTGGGTGTATTAAACGTCTAGGTAAATCTAGTAAATAAAATTTATAAAATCTATAAAATATGGGTGTTAGGTGACCTGTTGTCAAGTCTCTTTTTAAAAACGCAAGCATAGTAAAGACACTCTATAAGAAACACTAAGTAAATTGTTGTACACAAGGAATAAGACAATCGCTAAACTCAATTCTAGAGATTCGACAAGGTATTACTGTTGCATCATAGCCATGGACAACCTAAAATTGTTGTCAAGGTGAATATCAATTTTTTGTTAAAGGCTATTAAGGCAAGGCTGGCTATGGTATACATCAAGGCAGAGTTACACATATACAACCACAAAGATGTGATAATGTCGTTTTTAAGTATGAAAATCACAGAGTGAAAAAAAGGGAAATATCGATAATGAAGTCTTACCAGACTATAACATGCGATAATGCAGGCTTACCAGACTAGATCATTGTGTACAATAGTCATCGCAATAATGTACCCTTAAATCCTGGTCCAAAATGTAATAAGAGTGGAGTCCGTAAATGGTAAAAACTTCGTCCAAGGGAATAATTATTAACCGTCACAACCCCAAGAATGCTAGCATTGCGTCGTGTATATGCTAAGGAAGCAGCTGGGTAAAGGGGTTATGCAGTATCACAATTTTGCACCCTCATCTTAGTGATATGGGTAAACCATAGTGATATAAAAACCGTGATACAAATGCATAAACGTAAAGTCAAACACAGGGATAATACTGGGCAGGATGACAAAATCGTGGAGCTGAAAGGTGCTTACTGCCAATGTAAGTGTGTGTTAAAAATGGTGCTTAAGCCATTTTAAAATCATGGATTAGAAAAGGGGAGAGATGTCAAAATCATGAGCAAAAATGTTGTCGTCTGCTAAGCATTTTGTTGTTGTGCATGTCAATCCAACGCTGAGTCTTAATAATGGAATTTGCTAAACTTTACCCTCTTGAACTCACTGAGTAAACCTAAGATATTGCATTCAATCGAATTAAAGAAAATGCTGCCAAAGACAAAATGCAACCAACACATAAATCAATCAATCACAGTCACACTAGAAGGTATTAAATCACTGTAAGTCTAGGTGTAATAATGGTTCAATTCGCTCTCTAAGATGGTAAAAATAAAGGGTATTTTTTGCTAGGTAATTTTGCCATTAATATTTAATGGAAACACATAGTACATTAGCCATTCGCCATCAACCATTATCTAAAACACCGAGTGCATTCACCATCAACTATATTAAAACACAATGTGCATTCGCCAGGAATTGCATTAAAACACAGAGTACATTCTCCAGCAATTACATTAAAGCGTAGAGTAATTACGGGTTCACATGCATTTGCTCAAGGGTAACTCTGATGCCTAACACTGGGTGAGGTCGCTGAATTCCACAGGTTCTAAATAATGCAGTCCAAATACTTTAAAAACTGTCAATCGAGTCAAAATGAAGTGCAGGGATAAAATCACAGGCCATAGGTGTGAAAACGTAAGGTAAAATTTGCATAGTAGAGGCAGACCAGATGTATAAAAAACCCACAGTAAATTTTCCCAGTAAAGCATTAAAAATGCATACGACAATCATTTAAAAATGCAGAGATCATTTCATTAAAATGCAGAGATCCTTTCATCAAACACAAAGGGTAATAAGCGGGCCGAGGAAGGAAGGATAACAATCACAAAAGTACTCATTCACAAAGGAGAAAGGAAATCCATCCGTCGGGAACTATCAACAAGGGTAGACAGTTGGGAAAGCATCCTTCGCTCATCATCCATGCACATAAAAGAAAGGCGTTAGGATCTATAGTTCTATTAACATCGAAGTGACGATCATCGATCTGACTCCTGGTCGACTACTCAGGCATGGACTGATGAGCTAGGGATGAGGGCGAAGTAAAAATTGAAAACTCATCACAAATCAAGAAAACCAATAGGATAGTCACAACATCAAGAATCAAATGCCAAGGGAATCTAGTCTATCAACGAGCTTAAGGATATGGGGAAAATAATTTCTCAATTAATATACTAAATCAAACATTTTCTTTACCCAATTAAAAATACAGAATTTAAAGCGTAAGGTATAATGAGAATCTACAATGCACAATCAGGTAAGCGTACCATGGCTCGAGTTGTCCGCTCTGAGTTTTTGTCCTGCGCGATCCATGCAGCTCCCGCTTACCGACTGATGAGACTTCACCGGTACCTCCCAACCAACACTAGGGGTACTCTTCTTCCCCCTTGGCCCACACACACACTGAACCAAAGATCAGCTAGCTCCCAGCTCGCTTTGCGAGGCCGAGCTACCACTCTTCACTAAGCTGGGAATCCCAGCTCCCACAAGCTAAGTCAATCAAGTCTAAAATTATGGAGCATAATGTTACGCATAACAGAGGAGATCCATCCTCCTCCTCCTCCCTCCTTTATATAGAGTTTCTAAGTCACTTTATTTCCCAAATTCCCATTTAATTTATTGTTGAATAATTTAATTCATAAAAATCATCCCCGTACATGTGTCTCCCATCCCCTCCATTTCACCATAAATTAATTTCATTAATTAATTAATTACCCCTCTTTCCCTCACCCACCTAAAAGCATTCCTAGAATTGCTCCTAGGTGTCCTCATATTCCCTTACACATTTTAATGACTTACCCCTTACTAATTTACTAGTTGAGTTCAATTTAGAAAGCTCTTAATGGAAAGATACCTTACTAAGTTAGTCTTTCTTCTTTTTCCTTACATTTCCCTTTCTCTTTATTTTTCTTAGTTTCCTAATTCTTTTAAATTTCCCCATTTCCCTTTTCATTTAAAACTCAAATTGGCAAGTGTAGAAATTACCTTTTTCCCTGTTTTCTTTTTGATAAATTTTTAATTAGCATATGTAACAAAACAAATTATTTCCCCTTTTTCCCCTTTTTAAATTTTATCCCCCAAAAGATTTTTTTTTATAAATTAATTGGATTGCTTACCCCCTTCTCATCACATGATTAATGATGATTACTTTTATTGTTTTTTTTTTCTATAAATATATATTTTTTATCTCAAGTATCACTTACCTAGATTTTAATTTCTGAGGCTGGGAGACTTTTTATTAGGGAAATTGTTTTTAAATCTTTCTTATCATGTTATTCGTTCTAAGGCCATATAGGTTTATACATTTATTAATTAACAACACGACGTGCCCTTCAGGACGCACTAGGTGCTACAAGGGTGCCACTCGCCTCCTTATGTTTCCCTTGCGTGACCTAACATCAGGATGCGCTATGTGATCCAAGTGTGCCACTCGCCTCATCCCATTTTTCTTGCATGACGTTACCCTTCAGGACAAACCACGTGCTCCAAGGGTGCCACTCACCTCTTGAATGACTTGGTAAACATCAAAAACCCCTGGATTCAATACTCCTCCAGGTGATATTGTGGGAGAGTAAGGGCCTCTAAGTAATAAGGCCCCTGCTTTATTGCGCGACCCTGAGAATCATCGTGAGCGACTGTCGCAGTCTTCACTCACGACATTCTGGGTCTTCTCGAACTATGTAGTGGTTAACCTACAATTCGAGGCACGATGGGAGTGCTAGTAGGCTGTGGCAGGGCTATTGTCCACACCTCTCCCTAAATGTCTCTGGTAGTCATGCATGACCCCTATACTCCACATGTGAGTTTGGTTGGGAAGATATCGTCAGCCTGCATCATCAATGAATCATGTCATAAATGAGATCCATAATCATAACATCTCATCAAATGCACATATGTCATATATACATAAATAAAACCCAATAGTCCACTCCTTGACTCGATCCAGAGTCTAAGGGTTTCAACGATGCCTTTACATCCTTGAGGTCCAAAATCCTACACACTCAGGAGAATCAAGTCAATATCACCTGTCTAATTCACTACAGCAAAATAACATAATAATCACATCCATAATGCCTCATAATCATAATCAACGACCAATAATGTAAAAATACAGACCACTTGCAAGAAAGTGTCCTCAAAGAATAAGTTCACTCAGTGCGCAGAAGGGTGGGATGTTAAAATATTACAGTTTCTACTGCCTCAGCCTAATACTCATTTGACAAATGTTTGGATGTCAAAATACTGTGCACCATTTCCATGATGGCTCTGTTCTTTCTTTTCGCGACACCATTTTTTTGTGTTGTGTATCGTGTGGTAAATTTCCTGTAGATGCCATGAACTTTACAAAAGTTATGAAATTCTCTTGAAATGTATTCTCCTCCTCTCTCTGTTCTTAGACACTTGATGAAATAACCACTTTGCTTCTCTGCAAGTGATTTAAGCTGCTGAAAAGAACCCAATGCATCAGATTTATGCTTTAGGAAATAACTCCATGTGTTTCTTGAGAAATCATCAATGAATGTTAGAAAATAAGTACCGCCTCCTATAGATGGAGTTTGCATTGGTCCACAAATGCGTGAGTGTACTATTTCTAGTGGAGATTTTTCTCTGTAAGACTTTCCTACTATAAATGATTCTCTGTGATGCTTGCCAAATATGCAACTTTCACAAATCCTTTCTGGTTTTTCAATCAATGGTAAGCCTTTTACCATATCCTTTGTGTGTAGAAACTTTAGAACTCCAAAGTTAAAATTTCTAAATCTGAAATGCCATAACTAGGAATCATCAAGTGTTTTAGATTGGAATGTTTCCTTCATCTTTGCGTCATTTTCTCCTTTCTTGATACTGCACGCACTTTTTGTTGTGAATGCAATTTCTAACTGCACACTTTTTATTTTATCAACAATTTGTGTTGTATTCTTCTTCTCGACTAGATTTAATGTCAATGGGAACATCCTGCTACTTGTCATCTGGATTTTTTCAATAAGAAGATTGCTTGGGCATTTATCCATGATCACATAGTGATTATCTTCAATGTAGATTTTGTATCCTTTTTGTAAAAATTGCCATGTACTCATTAGATTATGCTTCAGACCAGAAACATAATATACATCATACATAACTTTTTGTTCTCCTTGTGTGGTTAAAATGTTTATACTACCTTTCCCTAAGATAGTGACTTGGATATCTATTCCAAGTCTAACCTTGGTTTGGAATGACTCATCCAAACTAGAAAACAGTTATATGTTTCCTGTCATGTGGTTACTGCATCCTGAATCTAAGTACGGATTTCTATTGCATCCACTTATGTCATAACTTCTTCCTCTGCCTCTGGTGTTATCTCTCCCCATTCCTCTTCCATGACTTATAGATGACTACACGGAAAATATATTTATATGAAACTCAATAAAAAAATCTTCTCAAAATGGTTTATAGAACAAGTTACACACATTTAACTTTAATTCTTTTGTTGTAAACTAATGGGTAGATTGACAAAACAAAAGGGTGTGTTCCCTCATGATGAAGAGTGAAAGAATGGACCCAACTAATAAGATTTCATAATTCACTTGAAACACACAAAGATGAAATTTGATGACTTAGTATTACACCCCAAAAATATGGAAAGTATTGTCATGTTATATCAAAACCATAAAATCCTTTATGTTAAAAAACTATTATATGGCATAGACTTCATATAGCCAATTCTAAGAATGCAACAATATGTGTTTTGATAACAATATGTATTTTGAGAAGATGATAAGGTTCTTAGTTTACCTTATTTACATTTATATGTTTTAAATTATTGGGTTTTCCACAATTTCATATATTGTTTGGTAAAAAGGTATATGGTTATGCATCCCTCCTTGTATATTTATGGTCATCCCTCCTTGTATTTATGGTATAGAAATCTCTTCCACATTAATGGAGAAAAATNGACAAAACAAAAGGGTGTGTTCCCTCATGATGAAGAGTGAAAGAATGGACCCAACTAATAAGATTTCATAATTCACTTGAAACACACAAAGATGAAATTTGATGACTTAGTATTACACCCCAAAAATATGGAAAGTATTGTCATGTTATATCAAAACCATAAAATCCTTTATGTTAAAAAACTATTATATGGCATAGACTTCATATAGCCAATTCTAAGAATGCAACAATATGTGTTTTGATAACAATATGTATTTTGAGAAGATGATAAGGTTCTTAGTTTACCTTATTTACATTTATATGTTTTAAATTATTGGGTTTTCCACAATTTCATATATTGTTTGGTAAAAAGGTATATGGTTATGCATCCCTCCTTGTATATTTATGGTCATCCCTCCTTGTATTTATGGTATAGAAATCTCTTCCACATTAATGGAGAAAAATGTTCAGACAATATTCAATACTTTCTTTAAGAAGGAAAGAATACTTGCTTTAAGTAGGAAAGAATACTTACTTTAAACACAGAAGAACACTAAATATAAAAATTATATTAATTTTCAAAAATTTTCATGTACAGTTGAAAGACTGTCTCACAACTACAAATGATAATAACATTTTCCATTTGCTGCTGAAAAAGCTTCCAAGAATCTTTATTAATGAAAGAAAATGCACTAAGTTAAATTATTACTGTCAATGCCAATGGCCATCAATAACCTTTGTTCAGCTCTCGAAGAATCTTGGTTCCCACATACCTGCATGCATAACAAGATTTAGATTTTTATGTATGAATTCATAGAGACCAAATTGAAATAGTAAGAACATTATAATTACCTGTCGAGCATCATAGTGGTGGCTTGTGGGTTTGTTCCTGGATCATCTTTGAATGTTGAGCCATCCACAATCCTCAGACTTTCAATGCCATTTTCCTGATATCGGTGGTTAACCACAGGCCCAACATGACATCCTCCATGGAAATGACACATTGTGTCGAACGTATCACGACATAACTGAACCATGACTGCATCATCACAAGTGTTGTTTGGAAACAATTTCCCAATGAAGTGAAACTCAGGCGAAGAACCATTAGCTGCTGCAAATGTATCCTCCAGCCTTAGGCAACCGGGCAGCCTAGGAGAGGGCTTGAATCCTCTACTCAATATTTTCCTCTCATGCATACCTATTTAAGCAACCTCTCCTTCAGTTATATAAAATTAAATGCAATAAATTCTACCACTATTCTTGTTGAGTGTCTTCAACAAGAGAAACCTACGTGAAACAAATAGACCAATTTAGGTCAATTAGTTGTCACTTTCCCAACAATATCCACCTTGACAACAATTTACCTAATATTATGCCTTGTCCATTCATCACCTTCTCGCAAGCTAGGTGATACCAGTGCTTTCAAAACCGAAGCACCCATTTCACTATTCCACCTAGATTTATCATGTGAACACTAACAACTCCTTGCACGTGATTTTTTTAATCTTCTCATCACAAACATATACTTACTTCTAACATACTATTCATGAGACATACCCTCTTGCTTTCTTATAACCAGGACATCATATTGAAGAAAGATTACAATGAAAAAATAAAAGAGACATTTACCAGTCTCACAAGGCTCATACTGAATCTCATCAGTATCCTTCTCTTATCATTTTCCTCATCTCTATGTATATCTATGCCCAAGATTTGTTTTTCATCTTGTAGATCCTTCATTTCAAATGTCCGAACCAATTGAGCCAACTCATTGATCTTAACCATGCTTGTGCTTGCTACAAGCATATTGTCAACAATACAAAAACACCAATATAGTGAGTACCATAGACACAATGGTTATTCTCACTTCCTATAATCTTTGGCTCACCATGAAGGATTCAATCATCTTGTAAAAAAAATTCCTTCTCGAGTTTCAGGCCATACAATGATTACTTGATCTTGCAAAACAACTCTTCTGTTGCGATCCTAAGAACCTTCAGTGATCCACCTTGAACTTTGTATTCATGACCTTCGCCAAAAAACAGACGAAGCCATCCAAGTGAGATTAACACAAGCTCACCTCCAGACAAATTTCAATGGAGTCCTAGCCTAACCTTAACATGAACATTCACTTGACCGAATTTGGCCAAGTCAGCCAAGTAAGTATTCATCGCTTACCTCGAGGCCCATTTACAATGGAGTTTCACCAAGCCTTTAAATATGATCAATTACATGTAATCTCATGAGACAAATACCCTCCTATCACCTAGGCCTACGTCTAGACTTTACCAGTGATTAACCAGGGGTACGCATGCCTTTCTAGATCTTACAGTTTTATGCCCATTTACATATAATTTCATTTATAACTCCAAATATATATGTGTGTGTGTGTGTGTGTGTGTGTGTGTGTGTGTGTGTATTTATTCACCTCACGATGAACACTGATGATTTTAGGGGCTAAATTTTGCTCATGGGATAATTTTCCATGTTTTTTCCCAAAACAAGATTCGCTATTCTAAATATTATTCACCCAAATTCTATAGGATAAAATTATTTTACCTTAAAAATCACCAAAATTTTATACAAACTATATAAAATCCTTAGAAATTTGAATATTTTTACAAAAATATCGCCAAACATTTTATAGTTGGCATATGAAGGATTAGTAAGATTCGCCAAGGTTTCTACATTTTAAAATAAATTTCCATCCTTAAAATCATCCTTGACGATGAATCCACCATCATCGTTGTTGCCTTTACTTCCCTTCAACAAAGTACACAAATGGCCCTTTGAAATAGCCAAAGAAGCTTAGGCTATTTCATAGAAGAAAGCCTCTCACCCTCCTATTCTCCAAGGAGGCTAAAAAAAGCTTCACACAATCTCACATATCCATATGTTTATATGAAAGTAAGAATAAAAAAAACCTTATAAAAAAATTAACATGTCATTACCCTAAATTCAAAAAATGTGTTTGGAGTACGCACTTGGAGTTTTGAACTCAGCCTTGTGCTCATGGATTAACGTAGACTCCATAAGACCTGCCCCATTTTCATCAACTGAAGGCCTCTAAACTTCCCATTATGAGTCAGAACAAAGGTCGCCTCTTCAGTTTCTCTGTCAAATACTGATCCCACGTTCATTTTAAAAAATATCTAATCCTGTGAATTGGGGTGGCTGAAGGTATCAAAGGCCTCAGTTCTAGTGTGAATGATTCGATGAAAAAACTCTCTGACGTGCTTCTCCAGCGGTCTAGGACATCCTTCAAAGTATCCCAGAGATGCATCATTTCAAGAATGAGCTTCCTCACCTCCTGATCCCATTGTTCCGCTAACGAGAATTTACAGGAGGCGGAGTAGCGACTTTCTTCATTGATGCCTAATTTTCCACCTGATCAGCTCTAGACGGCTCAAAATCACTAACACTAGTCTATGGTTTCCAATCATCATCAAACCCTCCACCAAAAGGTCTTTGATTCTAGCCCCATTATCCGTCGCCCTTATCTTTGAAACCCCCATCGTCGAGCCACGCAGAACCGTCGTAATCTATCTTGTTAGCAGAGCACTCCCGGGGACCGATGGGAAACATCATCAGCTCCTCCATCGTTAGGCCCTTGGATATCGACATCGATGTCTCCTCGGCACCACAGGTCCTCCCGCCAGACCCAACATAAATCTCGATCGTGAATTCCTCTCCGCCACCTGCAACCATTGTTGAGCTACCTTTCTCCACAGCTTCATTGGCTTTGGCCTTTTCCTCTGTGTCCACTTGTTTGGCCTCCGCCGCCCATTCACGCGGCCTCCAATCGGCTCCACCAACGCTTCCTCCAGATCTGGCCAATGAATCCCAATGAATCCCAGTGCCAGTGCCAATCGACAATCTCGATCTGCTACACACATTAAATTGAAATCACCCTAGTAATCTCGTAATTATAACATTACATATCCGGTCAGGCTGCATACCTACTGTTCTTACTAGAGTATTATGTGAAGTAATTTGCGTCACGGTGTCAGATGTAGATGGGAATGTGCACTGACTTATGCATGGTGTTTGAACCACTTCATATTCTATGTCATTATGTGCAATAGCATTAATGATCTTAACTGTCTTTTCTACACTCCCATCCCATGCTTCATTCTCCATGAACTGAACATCGCGGTTGATTATGAATTTTCTTGCGACAGGGTCATACGGTTTGTATCCTTTTGTTTCTTCATAATACCCAAAAAATATACATTTTTGTCCTTTCTTGTATAGCTTCCTTCTTAGTTCATTTGGAACATGTGCGTATGCGACGCAACCAAAAACTTTTAAGTGTGCCACATTATTCTTTGAACGTGTCCATGCTTCCTGAGGAACTCTATTCTTCACACTTTTTGTCGGATATCTATTCAATATGTATGCTGCAGTTTCTATTGCCTCAGCCGGATACTCATTTGACAAATCTTTGGATGTCAACATACTGCGCGCCATTTCCATGATGGTTCTATTCTTTCTTTCTATGACACCACTTTGTTGTGGTGTGTATCGCGCAGTAAATTTCATGTAGATGCCGTGAACTTTAAAAAAATTCTAAAATTCTCTTGAAATGTATTCACCTCCTCTGTCTGTTCTTAGACACTTGATGAAATAACCACTTTGCTTCTCTGCAAGTGATTTAAGCTGTTGAAAAGAACCCAATGCATCAGATTTATGCTTTAGGAAATAAATCCATGTGTTTCTTGAGTAATCATCAATGAATGTTAGAAAATAAGTATTGCCTCCTATAGATGGAGTTTGCATTAGTCGACAAATTCTTGAGTGTACTATTTCTAGTGGAGTTTTTTCTCTGTAATACTTTCCTGCTATAAATGATTCTCTGTGTTGCTTGCCAAATATGGAGCCTTCAATGATAAGCCTTTTACCATATCCTTTGTGTGTAGAAACTTTAGAACTCCAGAGTTCAAATGTCCAAATCTGAAATGCCATAACCAGGAATCATCATGTATTTTAGATTGGAATGTTTCCTTCATCTCTACGCCATTTTCTTCTTTCTTGATACTACGCGCACTATTTCCTTAATTAGAACTGCGCGCACTTTTTGCTGTGAATGCAGTGTCTAACTGCACACTTTTTCTTTTATCAACAGTTTGCGTTGTATTCTTCTTCTTGACTAACTTTAATGTCAATGGGAACATCCTGTTACTTGTCATCTGGATTTTTTCAATAAGAAGATTGCTTGGGCATTTATCCATGATCACACAGTGATTATCTTCCATGTAGATTTTGTATCCTTTTTGTAACAGTTTCCCTGTACTCATCAGATTATGCTTCAGACCAGAAACATAATATACATCATACATAATTTTCCATTCTCCTTGTTTGGTTAAAATGTTTATGCTACCTTTCCCTAAGATACTAACTTGGATATCTATTCCAAGTGTAACCTTGGTTTGGATTGACTCATCCAAACTAGAAAACAATTCTATGTTTCCTGTCATCTAGTTACTGCATCCTGAGTCTAAGTACCATATGTCACATGGACTTGCTTGAACAACATTGCATTCAACTGGTGACACTATATTAGGCATTTCTACTGTGCTAGGTACATATACAACGCATGCCATAGACATAGGGTGAGTTTGGTTATTTGCATTGTGTGACTGATCTCGACTATTCTTAGTCTGATTATACTGTCTCTTTCTGCACTCATATGCATAATTTTGATACTTTTTATAGTAATGACATTGAATATTTGATTTTTTAGTTCTTTGAAAACTTGATTGGTTGGTACCTGGGTTTTGACCTCTTCCACCAGTATTTCTAGGATTGCTATTGCATCCACTTTTGTCACAACTTCTTCCTCTGCCTCTAGTGTTAGCTCTCTCGATTCCTCTTCCATGATTTATAGATGACTGTGCGGAACATATTTTGTTGCAAACTAATGGGTAGACTTGTTGGATTACTGAGAGGGGGGGTGAATCAATAATAGTGTAATTATAATCCTTTTTCTTCAAATGTTATATCAATGTAGAATTATTATCCAATAATGAGCAGTAAGAAATAAAAAATCACACACATACACAGTACACCAGTGTTTTACGTGGAAACCCAAATCG
>SNQJ01S0066679.1:39904-63481 GCA_010110895.2 Picea sitchensis | reverse complement strand
CTTTTCAAGCAGTTTTAGGGGAGCGTTCCCCTTCCAAATCCTTGATTTAGAAGCCCTCTTAGGTGCTGAGAGATGTTTGACTCCAGTGAACCAGTTTCTTCCTTCAAACCAAGCATATAAGATGTTTCAAGTGCCTCTTTAGCGTCGTCGTTGTGATAACATGATTTGACAACATTCATGACACTCTATATCCAACTTGTGACACTTGCGACAAGTTGTAAGGGAGTTGCGACACTTGCGACAAGCGAGAGGCAATATGCGACACTTATCCAGTTGAGTGATTTTGATGTGTAACAAAAGTGTCACTTGAAGGGATAAGTACACATAGTGCCATGGGGGTATAGTCTAGCTTGCAACACACTTTGTGTAAATCCCTCAATCAAGTGGGACATTTATGTTATGTGTTTTCTTTTGCAGACCTTTGATTTTTAGGAGAAGTGTTTCATTGCTCTCAATATGTAATGTCCCCCACCTCTTAGAGAGGTAATGAGGAGACTCAGTGACCTGGGCACCCCCACTAGGTCATAGTCTCACACTGAAGGGGGGGGAGGAAAAGTCAAGAAGTTAAAGTTATATTTTAAAGTTGACTTAAGAAGGAGAAAGGAAAGGAGTAAAAGATAACTCAGCGAGAAGAGATAGAAAGATTAATATACAGGAGTTAACCTATTTCAACAGAGAATTAGAAGGAAATTGTATAAGTAAGAGGCTGGGGTGTGCCTATTACTCATTCTGGTTTTGGATTGCATTTTTCTATTGCTCTTGAGCCGGTTTAGAGTTTTCTTTGCATACAAACCCTTGTGAACATAACTTCATTGTTGGTGAAATATCCACTCACTTGTATTCCCATGACTTGGTCACGAAGGGATGAAAGACTCCTCCACCATTCTAGTCTCATCATCTCCATCTAGTGCTTGGGGAAGATTGATGCAGGACCATGGTTTGAGGATTTTAGGAGGGTTATCATCATTCTACATTTATGCAGATTAGGACATCTTGGAGCCATAGGGGCGTCCTGTAATTCAGTAAAAATCAGATCTAAGGAGATCCTTGAATCTGGTTACGAGCTTCTCCAGGGTTCTCATGTAGATC
The DNA here is from genome assembly GCA_010110895.2 of Picea sitchensis. NCBI lineage: Eukaryota > Viridiplantae > Streptophyta > Pinopsida > Pinales > Pinaceae > Picea > Picea sitchensis. The sequence continues at coordinate 62,392 of SNQJ01S0066679.1, read as the reverse complement.
TATATTCTTGGGAGGATTTCATAGCATTTGGAGAGCCTCCTTCACATCCAGTTCACCCCTATCTAGGGTTTCATTCATCCGGTGGGGTGCACCATTCAATGGAAAATTTCAGATCTACAGAGATCGAAAGGGATCTTGGAGATTCAGACAACTGGGTTATTCTTACCATCCCTGATCCTATATTCCTTGGAGAGTTTAGATCATTTAGAATCTCCTCATCGAGGTCAAACAATGAGTTTCAGTCATCGATAGGGCACCATTGATGGAGAATTAGAGATCTACGGAGTTTGAAATTAGATTTGGGAATTTGTTGAACATCACAGGTTTTCCTTAAAATTTGCCCGATCTATCAATTAGCATATTTCTTAGAGTGATTGGAAACTTTTGGAAGCAAGACCGAGTTATTGAGGGTTTCAACATTCCATTGGAGCGTGTGATCTTAGTGGAAATTTTGGCATTTAGATCACTTGTATTGATCTTCATTTCTTATTAAACCTTTGGCATTGTATTTTATGACCAAGCAGAACATTTGTATGACTCATATCTATTTCTTGTCATTATCGAGGTTTATACCGGGGTGTATATAAAATGATCTTACATTGCTCATAATGAAAAGTCCCGAGATCTTTGCGTGTGCTTCTACAATTTGAATATGTTGTGATCTCCATGTGTCGATGAATCTTGTATGCATTTGATAACTCAATAAATTAGTAGTGTTAGTGATTCCAAGAAAGAATTGTAGGATCATTCTGGTGATATCGAACCTTGATCCTCCAAACTTGTGGAGAGATCGGTGCATGCAGTGGTACAGGGGAATTGTTATGGGGTGAAGGAAGATAAACAACAATGAAATAGAGGTAGAAGAGTCAGGAGATGACCATGAGCCTCGAGGATTGGCTCTCTTAGTAACTAAATTTGATGATTTCCAACAAAACATGAACCCCATGAGAGAAAGCACATTGGTTCAACATTTGGATGAGTATCATGAAACCAGTGAAGAGGGGCGAGGCAGAGTACAGAGCAGCAGAAGGACATTGAAGATCTCTGAGAAGATGAATAGAACCAAAATGAGATAATACAGCCAGTGCAAAATATTACATGAGGCAAGATCACGTCATTATGGGAAAAAGGAGGCTAAGAGGTCTAGTGAGACCCATGAGGAAGACATATACTCTTGGAGAAACACCGAGATCCGAAGAATGTTGAGTAGCACATTCCATGGGCGGATAGGTAGCGAGATCAATCACCATTATATAATGCAGTGTTCCATGAGATGAACAGCTAGGCCAAAACTCAGGTAGCAAAGCTAACCCAAGACCATACATACCCACATTTCTGAGGATAGGCAAGAGCAACACAGAGCAGGAGTTGAAGATTTTTAATAACTGGTCTTGCAGAGTACCGGGGGAATACCCTGACTTGGATATGAAGTTCAAAAGGCAGATGTCCCTAGACCCAGTGTATCCAACTCCCGAGGTTGAAACTGACCTAGGGGCGAACCACCAGAGCTTTGAGTTTTGGCCGAAGCGAGAAGAATGAGAATTCCATACTTTGATAGATGCTGGCTAAGATAGCCAGCCTGAAAAGCATGGAGTGCAAAAAGTGGATGCTACCATGACTTAACTACATAGAGAGATAGGAGGCCACATCAAGTTTTACCACTATGTACTTGGATATGAGTCCACATTTGAGTGGTACCATGGAGACTCACCACACTTATGTCCCTTAGGATTGTATATCCTATATAGAATTCACTCGAGGCTCATTGATAGATTTTGATCTAGGAGATCTGAGTTACATTTCCGAGCTCACTAACTCAAAACAAGTCTTGGTAGTCATACATTGATAAGGTTCAGAGGTTGTGATGTGGTACAGATATGTCCCCAGCAGGCTCATGATACTCTTCTGAAGAGATTGATGGAACCTTGAAGGTTGGAGTTAAGGCCTTCAAGCCTACCGACCTACAGGAATCCATATAGGAAGGCAGGGATAAGGTCCCGGTGCTAAAACAAAATTCATACTTAGACACCTCTACTTGGTGGGAAGAGATCAAGGCCTCAATAAGCCGAGACGTGACCTAAGGAGTTATGACAAAGTGGAAGAATAGTGAAATAACTTGGGAGGTGAGAAGGAAACAACTCTGCTTCACATGCAAAGACCATGGGATCCCTCACATAAGTGCATGGGAAGAGGACAGGTACATTACATTGAGTCACATAGGATAGCCGAAGGATAGTATGGTGGATACAAAACATGAGCTGAAGCATTAGAAGTAGCGAGAAGAGGAGTTCCGAGGAACTAGGCTGTCTTATTTGGAAGGCTAGATTGGCATCTGTCAGGTAAATTTTAGTTCAACACCTTAGGATGAGAGGGGTCTTACAAAAACAGAGAGTGTCAGTTCTGATTAATGGAGGAGCTTCCCTGAATTTCATGATCTGACATTAAAGGGAGAATAACATACCTCTGAGTAGAGTTTGAAAGGATTCAAAATTAGGTGAAATTGAAGTAGAAACTATGCACCCATAGCAGTTATACCGGTATAAAAGAAACTTACATTTAGGAAGGCATAGAAGTTAATTCAAAGGATAACATGTGATGGATCTCCCGATACAACATATCATCCTAGAATTAGAGTGGCTACGGCCTTAGGACCCATCACCACAAATTATAAAACCATGGAAATGTCAGCTGTGGAGGAAAGGAGGCAGAAAGAGTTGTTCTTAGAGGCATGTGAGTAACTCTTGAGTAGTGCAATGCAGAAGAGTCATGGGAAGCCATCTTGAGAAGGAAGAATTGTACTGCTGTGGAATGTAAAGATCTCAACAAGGTGGATGAGAAGGAAAGGTGCATTACACACGAGATATCAAAAGAATCCTTGATAATCACCAAAAAGTGTTTGGGCCGAATCCTCCAGGTGTGCCACCAGACAAAGGGTTTAAGCACATCATTGGGGCTAGAAAGCCGAGGCCTAAACTGTTATCTACGCCCTATAGGCATCCCAAAGTATAAAAGATAGAGATAGAAAGGCCATCAAAGAGCTTCTAGACCTTAGGACACATCAGACCAGTTCAAGCCCATTTGCTTAAATGATCTTAGTAGAAGAAAAGGATGGAGCTTGATGAAATGTGCATTGACTTGGACTTACGAATAAAACTGATCAAAAGCAGTACCCCATACCCAGCGAGACCCGATAGGTTGCTGATAGGCTGCATGGAGCTATATATTTCACAAAATTGATCTTCACTCTGGCCTGCATCCAAATCAAAGATGAGAGGAGAACATCTCAAAACATTGCTAAAATTATCACACTATGGCCATTCTGAGTTTTTAGTGACAATTCACTTTGGGATTGTCAATTACTGACCATTTGATCTTGCATGAACAATTTCAACAAACGGTGAGAAACACTTGTTGGTATTCTTTGATGACTTGCTCATTCACAACAAGACCTGGGAGGAACACAACCGACATGTAAGCGGACCAAATACTTTTCCAATTATGGAGAAACAATCACTATATGCCAAAGGGAGATCAGAAATTAACCCAGAGTTTTGGAATGTGAAGTGCTACTTAGGACACATCATAGGGCAAAGATGCGAATTGCACGGGGAAAGAAATAATCTTGACCATTAGAGAGAGATAGCCTACTCCAAAACACTCCTGGTAGAAGTTCTTGGGCTTATGCACATACTATGGGAAATTTGTCAAAGGGTTTTCAACTGTGCGCACCCTTGAATAACCTGACCAAAAAGGGGTCCATCAAATGGAATGAAGAGGCCCAATCCACGATGGAGAAAATGAAAGAGAGGTCATGACACCTGCCGAGTTCTAGCTCTTCTTGATTTTAGGCATACTTTGGAGTGTGATGCCTCGAGGAAAGATATAGGGCGTGTTGATCACGAACAAACACCCTGTAGAAAGTGGAAACTTGAGGTCTGAACTACTTTCTGGCCATTCACGACTAAAGAAATGCTAGCTATCAATGCATGCTAGCCAAATTAGGGCAATATTTGGTAGGTGCAGAGTTTGTCAAAATCGGACATAATAGTCTTAAATATCTATTGGAGTAGAAGGATTTGAATGAAAAGACAACAAAAATGGGTAAACAAAATACAAACTCGACTTTGTGATGAATTTGTCAAAGGAAAAGAACAACTAGCGATGGCCGATGCATTATCAGGCCATCCATTTTCATGTCGGTATGTCGATTCATTTGGGAAGGAACCCACTTGATAAATGGAATATATATACAAAGGATGGGTTCGCTTGTCAATTGTGGATGGGAAAATACAGGATGAAAACCAACTTGAGTCATAAATGACCTCATTACAAAAGCGGATCTTTTTAGTTCCTGGATCAGCTCTCAAAGCTAAGATCCATGCAAACCTTTCTCTCATCTGCCTGTATGTATTATTGATGCCTTGATGCCCCGCTATTGTTGAGTTATGACATGCATGAAGGCCTCAAGGAAGATATGATGAAGCATGTCAAAAGGAATGCACTACATGCCAAGAAAACAGGATGAGCACACACTTGAAATTTACGTATACCTATTCGAGCACAAGTGGGAAAGTATATCATGGATTTCATCACATAGGGTTACCCGAGGAGCGAGGAAAGATTGCATTTTAAATTAGTGGTAGATAGGTTGTGAAGTTTGCCTTTTCCCATAATACAGACTGATGCTGTAGGTGGCCGAATTATTTTTTGAGAGAGGTGTTCAGACTACTGAGCTTCCCAAAACCATCATGGTAGCCGAGGATAAGCTGATTCATGTTCTCACGTTTGGCGAGGAGTTGTTGATTAAGTGATGCATTGACTCCTAATTTAGCTATCACCTCGGGGCGGATGAAAATTACGGTGAGATAGTCAACAAATGGGTGGAAGGTTACCTGTGAAACTTCGTAGCGGGGACAGCGAGAAAACATAGAGTGGATAGTTACATTTGGGAGAATATTGCCACAACACCCTTATATATGTCCCGTGGCATATCACATAGGAGCTTTATATAGCTATGATCCTTTATCATTTATGGAAGTGCATTTTGGTGGCTCGATGGCACAAAGTTGGATACATGAGCCAAGACATTCTGAGGGAATTGAAGGATCATTTCTGAGGAGAAACAAAACCAACAAAGGTCAGCGGTGTAAACATGGTTGATCGTACCTGAGGAGTTGGTGATTTATTCTGTTGAGGTTGCAACCATATAGGAAGGCCTCCTTTAAAAGAAGTGGAGCAGAGAATCTACATCCATGTTTCTTTGGGCCTTACAGAGTTAGCAGGAGGATTGGGGCAGTAGCTTATGAGTTGGTGCTTCCACAGGGTAGAAAAATTTACAACGTCTTCCATGTCTCGTAATTTAAGAAATCCCTCAGTCAACATGTGAGGTCTATTGAGCATTACCTCCCATGGATGAGGAAGGACAGCTTGTTTTGATTCGGAGAGTGTTAGGATTGAAGAAGAGGCTCCAGAAATGATATCTGGAGTATACGTCGAGGTGGAAGAATTTACCCGTGAAGGGACTGCCCTTGGGAAGCCCACGAGAGCGATGGTTAGAAGCGGAGTTTTGGAATTTGGCAGGGACAAGCAATTTCAAGCGAAGGAAACTGTAATATTCACATCTTAGAGAAGTAATGAGGAGACTCGGTGACACAGGCACTAGGTTATAGTCTCACCTTGCAGGAAAAGTCAAAGTTAAAAGTTATATTTTTAGGGTTGACTTAAGAAAAAGGATAAAGGAGTTAAAGATAACTCAGCAGAAGAATAGAAGATTAACCACAGGAGTTAACCTAACTCGAAAAGTGGAAGAGAAGAAATAAGTAAGAGCTAGAATTGCACCTATTACTCATTCCCAGGTTTAGTTAGCATTTGCCTTGCTCTTGAGCATTAGGTTGGGGTTCAGCATTTTCTGCAAACCCTTGTGAGCCAACTGTGATGGTGAAATATCCACTCACCTTGTTCGCAGCTTGGTCTCGAGGATGAAATGCTCTCCACACCATTCTAGTCTCATCCCATCTCCATCTGATGCTTGAGAGGAATGGGATACCATGATTTTGAGGGATTTTCTGGAGGTTATCATCATTCTACATTTATGCCAGTTGGGGTCTTGGGGCCATAGGGGGCGTCCTGTGATTCAATAAAACTGAGATCTAGGGAGATCATGAGAGATCTGAACTTGAACTTCTCCCGCGTGATTCTCATAGCCCGATCTATTCTTGGAGAGTTTCATAGCATTTGGGAGGCCTCCTTCATCCCGAGTTCACCCCTCTTGAGTTCATTCATCGATGGGTACCATTGATGAAATTTAAGTCTGGTGATTGAGTGGGATATTGGAGATTCGGTCACTTTGGTTGTTCTTACCATCACCGATCTATATTCTTGGAGATTTTAGATCGACAGAATCTCCTTCATGGTCAAACCGGCTAGAGTTTAGATCATCCAATTAGAGACACACCATTGAGTGGAATTCGGATCTGAGTTTGAGAGTGGATTTAGGAATTTGGACATCTGGGTTATCATGCAGTGATCTATCAATTATCATATTCCTTAGAGTGGTTGGACACTTTTGGCAGCGGGGCTGAGTTATTGAGGGTTTTAGTCTTTTATTGGAGTGTGGCATTCTTTAGATGGAGAGTTTGGCATTCATTTCTGCTTGTATTGATCTTCATTTCTTATTGACCCTTTGGAGCATTATTTTTGTAATATAATGAAGGAGCATTTTGTAAAATGACTCATATCTATTTCTTGTCACGGCCATGCAGAAGTTTATGCAGAGATTAGCCATCTATTCTATTGATCTTACATTACTCATAATAAAAGTTGAGATCTTTTCTTGTGCTTCTACAATTTGAATATATTGTGATCTCCTCATGTGTTGATAAGATCTTGTATGCATAATAACTCAATAAATGTTAGTAGTTAGTGATTCCAAAGAAAGGGCATTGGCCAGGATCATTACCTACTAATACTACCTCTTTGGGTGAGCATCTGGAAGGAGTTCATAATTAGGATTTGTCTCTTTCATCCATCTCCCTATGGTGCTAAGCCCTTCTTCCCCATGAAGAATGAGGACAATCCTTCTTGGTTGATACCCAAAAACCCAAAGAATGAGATGGCTTGTGCTTCTACAATTTGAATATATTGTGATCTCCATGTGTTGATGAATCTTGTATGCACTTAATAACTCAATAAATCAGTAGTAGTTAGTGATTCCAAGAAAGAATTTGGCTTGGGATCATTACACAATACCTCTTTGGGTGAGCATCTGGAAGGTTCATAATTAGGATTTTATCTCTTTCCATCCATCTCCCCTATGGGCCTTAAGCCCCTTCTTCCCATGAAATGAGGGACAATCCCTTCTTGGTTCAGTACACCCAAAAACCCAAAAGATAAGGAGATGGGGGGACAAAGTGTGGAAAGTGACAAGTATGGCCAAGAATGGAACGATGAATCATCAAGGGTACCTCCCAGTAGCAAACCAATCCCTAAGGGTGACCATTTACTAGGGCACAATGTCAACCTCCAAGGTGAAACATGGCAAAGCGCATAATGTCCAAGTAGACGTTACATAGTCAAAATTAGTTTTAAATGCAACAAACCCAAATGCCTCAAATATTGAAATGACACTCACCATAATACCTGGATTGTACCTCATGGATCAAGATCTAATGTCCTCCAGAAGCAAGCTGGTGTGGTGGATACCCTCATGATGAATCTGGAATTGTGGTGGTGAAGTGTGCTTTTATCTATGCAAGTGGACATTGTTGGTCAAGTTTTCTCTCGATACTCCATGTCTGCAACCTGAGGGCCACGAGACATCATCTCCTTAGTTATCCCTAGGAGTTGGGGATAACAAGATGTAAAATAAAATTGATGATGGCTAGCTTTTGTATGGGGTGCAATTTGTTTAATAGGATGGTTACGCTTATGAAATATCCTATGGGTTTCCTCCTACATTTTTTCCTGCCATTGTTTTAATGTTGTGGGTGGCTCCTACTACACCACGAAAATGTCCCTAAGCATCTCTAATTATTTTTAGGCATCTTAGTATGTCACAATGCATAACACTTAGGATGGAGGTTAGAAAAGGGTTTGTCGACAATTCCCTAAGATAATCTCCTAATCATGTGTTGTCTCCTAAATCAATGTAAAACAAATATCCAAGCTCCTTAGTGCCTCCTCAACAATGACGTAAAAAATGGCAGTGTTTTTAATTACCTTTCCTAGGGGAAAGGGGTAAGTTGAATCCACTAGTTCATTCAATTTTGTCAACTTGGGGTTCTGTAAACTTGCGAGGCATTATGTACTATATGTACGAAACAAGATTCCTGAATTGACTTAATCAAATCCACATTAACTTCTAAATTCTATTTAAAGGAAAACATATCTATTCAAATGACTCAAAAACAATTTGTTTATTCTAGTGTAAATTTGAAATGCCAACAAACAATGCAGACACAAGTTTGACCTGTACTCTTCAAGTTGCTACAATTCCCTGAAACCACTTCTATCTTCGGTCATGTTCCTATTGAGTATGAGACCGAGACACATGCTACATAATCTTTTAGTAAAATTTATTCATGACATGCATTATGGTAAACAACTCTTAGTAATCACTAAAAATCAAAAATAATTTCATAAAACCTAAATTAATCATATAAACATGAAAAGATTTAAAATGTAATCCATCATACCTTGTCATATTTATAAAGAAAAATGATGAGGAGGGAAAACATTATGGTTTGAAATTAGATCAAAATGGAAAAAGATGTTGTTTACATAGTCTATAAGTTCCTTCTTCTCAATGAATATGGTGTTTTGTTTTAACTCATAGCTAGTGAGAATCCATGAGAAGTGTTGGATTATGTCACTGGGCCTTCATGTCGTCACATATATTGATTGCATTATAATCATTTGTGTGAATGGATCCAATTGCTTCCATTAATGAACGGATTCGACAGTCCACCACCTGTTCGACTTGCTTGGCATGGAGGCTCTTCACCCATCGTGGATTATGCTTTGAATCTTTAGCCTTTTATGGTGCAACCCACTGTGAACAGTTACAATACTTTCAATACATTTAGCAAGAAGAGTGTCATCTCAAATAGAGTGTTTGGATTGAATTTTCCATTCAGGGGCAATCACAATCAAACTCGAACTTTGGATAATGCAGCGAAGTAATGATGTAATAAACGGGCATGTCAACATATTCGAGAAAAATTGACAAACTTTGGTTCTTTTCCAATTTAGCATCACCGAGACCATAGATGTCCAATCGAAATCCTTTTGATTATGAATGTTGTGATGTACATACACATTTTTTTGCACAGACGTACACGTACTTTGGAGAAAAAACACACCAAATGAATAGATGATTTCTCATGAGAAATAATATACACCATTTGGATTCTTTTATACAGTTGCTCTGCGTACCCAGGTTGCGAGCACACAAGTCAATAGCTTCTGCACACATCATGTTTATGGTTTCTGGAATACAGTTGCTCTGCATCTCGTCACTCACTGAAAGCACAAGGTCAGATCACTCACTGAAAGCAGGAGGTCGGATCGTGCGGCTCTGCAATTGCCAAGTGGCAGATATCCAACGTGGGGATCATGTGGAGAGGATCCATACCATTTTCGTAGTACGGTTATTTAACCTACTCGTCTGATTGTCAACACGTGGCCTACATCCAACCACTGGATTTAAGGGCTGCTTATTTGCCACGTGGTGTGCATCGAACGGCCCGATCCAAGGACTCCAGTATCGACATGTGGCATGATCCAAGGACTCTAGACTCACCACTTGGTAGTTATACAACGCTGTGATCAAGGGAAGATATGCCATGTGGCATGCATCCAAGGGCTTTGATTATGCCACGTGGCGTCCATCTAATAGAGAGATCAAAGGGCTCTGAGATTGCCACGTGGAGAAAGATTGGGTGGCTGTGAGATTGCCACATGGCGCTCATCCAATGACGAGATCTGATGGCTCTTAGATGACCATGTGGAAAACATCCAACGATGAGATCCAAGGGCTTCGAGATTTCTACGTGGCTCCCATCCAACGGCGAGATCTTGTGGCTCCAATCTTGCCACATGGCTTCCATCCAATGGGCAGATTGAGTGGCTCTGAGATTTCCACGTGGCCACCATCCAACGGCGAGATCGGGTGGCTCTGAGATTGCCACGTGGCCACCATCCAACAATGAGATTGGGTGGCTCCAAAATTGCTACGTGGCCACCATCCAACGACGAGATCGGGTGGCTCCAAATTGCCACATGGCGTGCATCTGATTGTCAGATCTGACGTCTGTGACTTCACCACATGTCGTGCATCCAACGGCTAGATCTAACAGCTTGAGTTTTCCACGTGACATTCATCTAATGACTCCATTTGACGACTGTGATATCACCACATCGCGTAAATCCGGTGGCTATGCTCTCGCCACATCGATGACTATGTTCAACGGCCACATCGGTGGCTCTATTCTAGCCAATTGCAACGACTGTGTTATATTCCCTCATTAGGCCAGTGATCTAGCATGATAAAGATTTTGGCCATTGATCTTTGAATCGGAGAAGGACAAAGTATGGAGCATCTGGAATTAGAGAAGCCATCATTCGGTTTTGTACAAAGCCGAACAATGGCTTACAATGCATTGTTATGTAAATTAATTCATGTGAGAGGCCTCCATTTCATGATTAGTTAAACACAGAATCGTCATTAGTTCATCCAAAACCATCTTAACTCCGACATGAACACACAAATGCTCGAAAGCCAATCGAAAATCCGGTATGTAAGGCCTCCTACTTGAAAATAGCCTGGAGAGGATGTACAATATTTTGCTTCATTGCATGGCTTGCAGCCTTCTTGGTATGTCGAGATAACATGACACCTGGATTTCCAGCTTCATCCTCATCCAGGAAGTTGGACCTGTACGCCATATCATCACTTCAAATATTAATGGAAACAATGGGGGAAAGTTGATATTTGGCTCTTGTGTTGGATAGAAGAATGGCTGCACCTCCCACACGAAACAAGCAATTGGGGAACAACATGGATTTGTTAGAGCCTTTATAAAAATTCAAAGTAAGAGTCTCGGTGCTCACCACCATGGCATATGAATCCTTGAGGCATTGTAAACTCAACAGATTTTAATTTAGGTTAATTAATATAATCAGTAGATTTTAATTTATGTTAATTAATATAATTTTAGTTTTAAACTTATTAGGTGTAGATTGAAAACAATTCTTTTTTGGACGAAGTTTCAGGTAGAAGATTTAGAATGTCACTAAAATCTTATTTTTCAAATTCCAACTAAAATAGAATGATGCTGACCGTTTTTAACGACCGCCAAAACCTTTCAAGTGAGGCTCGAAATGACAACCCTATTTCAATGGCATCGGAATGCACTCATTTTTCACAATCATTTTTAGCCATGAACTTTTTGAAGTGTTAATCTATGATTTTTTATTTTTTTTCATGAGTTTTTAAAGTGTTCATTTTTGAATTTTCCAAAAAACCTAGGGTAAACCACAAAGTAAGGGGACAACAACCCTTACTTTTCTCCTTTGCAATTTAAAATTTGATTTTGCACAATATAAACCCCAACAAAGGCATGATGTCACCCCTTTAGGGAAACATTTTTTCATCTTTGGAAATTTGTTGAGGTTGGGGAGGAAATGTTGCACCTTCAAAGGCCTTATTCCAAAGTTCTAGAGACCTCTCCACCAATTCAAGGTGTTCGTCCTCATCAAATGATGTCATATGTCCTCATCACCAACAAACCCTAGCCCATGCATGATGCCAAGCCCTCAAAGTGGAAGGTTTGGCCTCCAAAGACAAAACATTGGGATAGTAGGGCATGGGTGAGGTCTTCCAAGGCATCTCCCAAGCCTCCAAAGGATGTCCTCACAATCCAAAGTGTAAGCCATGGCATCCAACCAGTGGGCTTCGCACCCCAAGTAAGCCCAAGCTAGGCTCGTTCTTCCAAATTTTTCCACCAAACAAGGTCCTGCAAAGACAATGAATACACCCTCCAAGGATCTCAGGTCAAATGCATCATGATGAGTAAATGAAGTCAATAAAATATCCACCAAATCATGTGCATCAAAAACCACCTCATCAAAAAAAATGAGTGCTCAAAGACCCTATTCAACTTTCTAAGTTTGGGTATGGGAAGGTTGACAATGTGACCTATTGGGTGAATCGTCCCCTAGCTAAAGGAGTGTTTTTCGAGTGGAAACCCTTTATAAGATATGTGATGACCCAAAAGAATCCCCTCGGTGAGAAGCATATGACATTTTTCATTTCCAAGGGAGAGATTTGTTTCTTGGCATTTGACTTAAAAAAAATTCAAGATTGTTCAGCGCTTCATCAAACATGTCACCATACATAGTAAAACCATCCATGTATATATTGACACAATCATGAATCAAGTAAGAAAATATTTCAAGGACTTCTCTTTGGAAAGTGGCAAGGGAATTGCACAATCTGAATGGTAACACTCGATAGGCATAAATTCCCTAAGGCCAGGTGAAGGTAGTTTTGTCTTGGTCCTCAGGGGAAATTTGAATTTGGTTATAACCATTGAATCCATAAAGAAAAGAGAAACATTTCTTTCCTTCCAAGGTATCTATGACTTAATCAATGAAAGGAAAAAGGAAGTAATATTTTTGAGTGGCCTTATTTATTTCTCTGTATTCAATGCACACACACAACTTCCCATTCTTTTTTGGCACAATTACCAGGGGTGAGACCCACTTACTATCAGAGATGGGATAAATAAAGTTTACATTGGGCAAATTTTGTTATTCCTCCTTCACTATGTCCCTCAAAGAAGGGTTCATTCTTCATTAAGGTTTACTAACATCTTGAGAGTCTTCCTTAATATATATGTGATGAGTACATAAATTGGGATGGACCCCTTTCATGTCAGTATAATCCCAAGAAAATGCACTATTGTGCTTTTGCAACATATTGATGAGTTGATATTGCTGAGAAGGTTCTAGTTTGGAGATAACATTCAATGTTTTTCTCGGGTGGGTCTCAATTGGTGTGCTATGATTCTCAGATATTTCATCTAAAGGAATCACATAGTCAAATTGTTATTCCAACTCAACGAATGAGCATGTTTCTTGAGAATAAATTCTTAGAATGTGTCCCAGGGATGGATAAGTTTGATGGCTAACTGTATGAGGACATGCAGTTGGATGGATAATTGTATGAGGATATGTTATGAAAGTGAAAATTGGATCATCCTCAGTATTTTTTATAAAATTATAGACTTGTACCAACGTCAGAACATGTTGGATAGTATCTTCATCACTGCCTTCTATCCAAGAGAGGTTTTTTGAATCACGAGAAGGTTTAGAAGGGAGAAAAAGAGTAATCCTTTTAGTGGAATTCCTATGAGAAACAGTCATATATCCTTACCTACAACCAATATGTTCATCAACAGTGGATAAATAGGGTCTTCCCAAAATTAATGGGTATCCCCCTAGGTTAGCTTTTGGTTGCAAGATCATGATGTATGCCATATACTCCCAAGAATCCACATAAACAACATCATCTTCCAAGACTCCCTCTCATTTGATAGTAGGCCTATCATCTAACCGAAGAATCATAGGAGTTGAACGTAGATTAGGTAGTTTGAGTTTTTCCATTGTCTCGTTGGTCATAACATTGTTGGTTGCCCCTAGGTCAATAAAGGTGCTTGGGATGGAAGTGTTATTGATATTAACATTAACAACTGGACTTCATGGATATACATACTTAGCCATGAAATTTTCTCCTAACATCAAATTGGTTAGTTTCCCAATCACATGGACAGTTTCATGGTCCTTATTTTTCCTTCCCTATTTTCTTAGGAAGAGTTCTCAAACAACCTTGGCATAAATCAAGACATCTTTAATAGCCCGAAATAAAGAATTTTGACACATACATTTCTCAATTCTCCTAGAAAGTCAAATTTTGGTTGTGTGAAGGATTTGTCTATGCACAATATTTCTGGATATGAAAGAGTTGGGATTGATCCCACTATGTTTGGCTGGATAGAACTCCATGGGGTAGTGGCTTGTGTATAGAAGAAGTGTTGGAAATGTGATCATCCAGTTCAATGGGATATCCTCACCATCTTGTTCCAGGATGATGGGATTAATATAATCATTAATCACTTTTCCCTAACATAAGTGAACATATTTACAATACATAGGGGGAAATGAAGTAGGTTGGGAAAGGAGGTAGCTCATCATTTTAGGTGGGTTCGGCTACTTTATTATTTGGGTTGGGAATGTATCTATGGTGATTTTTGAGGAGGTTGGTTGGATGGTAGTTGTAAGTGTTGTGGGTTTTGGAGTGGAGGATGTGTCTAAGGGGGATACTATTGGATTTGTTGAGGAAAGTTTCCAAAATATGAAGGCCCTCTCCATCCTTGTTGCCAAGTTTGGTTTTGAGCTTGAGAAGACCATTGTTTCCATTGTATATATGAGTACCAATTTTGAAGTGAATATTGATATGGAACAAAAAACGGGGATGGATCTTGTGTCATACCTCGTGGTCATGGTGGCCCTTGTTTCTAGGATACAAAGCATATTTTTTTAGTTTCCTCATTATCCCCTTGATATACTGCCTTAAGCTCAAGCAAGGAAGGGTATTTTTTGGATGCATGATTTTTCTCATAGATAACACATGTCTCTATATTATTCAAACGACATTCTCATATAGGGTGCTTCTTTCGACATTTGGAACAGTAAGTGGATAATACCATATTTGCCTCTTCTTTATTCTTTCTAGCTTGCATGGTATCTAATTGAGATACGAATTAACTAAGGATATCAATCTTGAAATTGTCTAATGGGTTTCCCAACTCATCCCTAGCAACCCCTCCTTTATATGACCTTGTGACTTTTGAAACCATATCTTTGATACCTTTCCCATATTTTGCATTACCACATGAGTAGAATCTACATAGTTCACAAATTATTTTATATGTCATTTTAGAGATATCTCCATCTCCCATGAGATTCAATACATATATACAATCACCTATAATTCCCCGAGGAGAATAATATGCAAAGTCTTCGGGTCTAGCTTATTCTATTTTGATTGTAGCAAATTGTATTGAAACCTCTCAACATAGTCCTCTAGGATTTCATCATCCTTTTGGGTCATTTTAAAAATTTCTTCTCGAATATTCCTTTCCTTAAAATAAACTTGATGCTTCCTTAAGAATATTTTCCTCATCTCTTCCCATGTGTCAATATTATTCACTCCAACCCCATGAACCAACAAAGAGCTACTTCCTTCAGGGTGGCTAGAAATAACATAAGGTTTTGGGCATGAGAGGAGTAGTCATAACTTTGACATAGGACATCAAAAATTGAAGAGGAATGTGTCATGATATTCACTGGCCAAGCCACCAAAGTTAGGTAAGATAGAAGGTGGGATGTTCTTCATTTGAACCATGCCATCTGACTCTTGGATAATAAATTCAAATGTAATAGATTTTTTCAATTCAGAACCTTCTCCTTCATTAGCTATGTTTAACAAATATTTTCTCCAAAGCACCACAGATTCTAGATAATCAACAAAGAAGTTAGGCTCTCAAATAGAATTCTCCTGATAATATAAAGCCTCTTTCCTTCCAAGAGATTCTATGGTTGGAGATATTATGACAACATGTGATCACATAGTTTGTAGGTTAGGCAAATCCTGATCCAATCCACAAGATGGAAACAAATAGGAGAATACCTACCCACTTTCACCTCAGATAGGTATTCTCGTCACTTTAGAGGTGAAGTTATCACCTCAAGGGGGGAATCCCAGGTGACCCTAGGGGGGGAAGTGAGATGGAAAGTGATACTTATGAATGGATGCCCCTACAGGTCAAGTTTCTAAATGTTAATTATCTTGGAAATGAATCTTAGTAGTGGTCAATGGTTGCCAAGAAGTTTGAGTACCTACGGATGATGATGGTACATGCCCAAGACACAAAAAAACAATGAGTATACAAGCTATATGTTAATTGGAAAAGACAAGATTGTTTCCCATATATGAAACAATCAACTAAGATATATATCAACAAACAAATTCTTATTAGATCTGCTAAACAAGATGCTAAAATTCTAGCAAATGATGCAGGAGATAAGCTAGTAAACACAAGTACAACTAAAGTATAAAAGCATAGACTTTCACATCAATGTAAGGTTGTTATAGAAAAGTGTTACAGAGATGTACTTGGATCCTTGTGGCTGTAGAAAACGAGTTGTTACAATAGAAAAATCAGCCACCAAAACTTGCAAAACATCCACCCAAAAGATGTGCTAGGACTAGTAGATTATGCTTGCAAATCCTTAGCAAATTCTCACGGTTTATAAGAGAGTAAAATTCAAAGTTATGATGAGTTTTCTGCAGCCCTAGTGATTTTATATTAAGTATTCAAAAACAACAAGACTTTCTTGCCCAAATGAGACTCCTTAGTGGTTTAGAGACAGGCATAACATATAGGTTAAGTTCCACTTAAAATAATTTCAATATCTCAACTTTTCACAATTAACAATGCAATAATTGATCTCTCCAATGCATGAAAACTAGCGACTTTCTATTGGGAAAATGGATTATGTCGATTAAACAAGTTTGATGAGTTACTTCCTTGGGGTTGTCATCCCTTTTAATACCCAAGGAAAACCCTAACAAACAAGGAAAACCTAGGAGGGTGTAATCCCTTTTACTCCTCCTAGTATCCTTTGCATAGTAGATTATTCCAAACAATTATAATGGAATTGGAGGGCGTTGTATGTCCTTATACTCCCCAAGATATCATCACATTAATCCTACTACCAAGCGAAGAGAGCAATGAACATGAAATTCTTACCTAATTGAAGCATTAACAAGATGAAACTCTAATTCACCAAGGAAAATCCACCATAAAGCAAGAACAAGTCTCCAAGAGAGCTGACACACCATCCATCCATCCAATAGCATAAGAAAAACCATCACAATCTAATGTAACCAATATATATAGAGAGAATTTCCCAATTAGGGTGCAAATTTAAGCCAATGTAGTCTTCTCACAATGGGAGATATATATCAAATGAGATAGAAATGATCTCTATTTATACAAAAACCTCTAATAACATTTTTTCCAAAAAACCTAGGGTAAACCAAAAATTAAAGGGACAACAACCCTTACGTTTCCCCTTTACAATTTAAAATTTGATTTTGCACAACATAAACCCCAGAAAAATCATGATGTCACCTCTTTAGGGCAACGTTTTGGCATCTTTGGAAACTCGTTGAGGTTCGGGATGAAACGGTGGACCTCCAAAAGCCTTATTCCAAGCTTCTAGGGAGCTCTCCACCAAGTCAAGGCGTTCTTCCTCATCAAATGATGCCATGTGTCCTCATCACCACCAAACCCTAGCCCATGCATGACGTCAAGCCCTCAAAGTGGAAGGTTTGGCCTCCAAAGACAAAACATTGGGCTAGTAGGGGCATGGGTGAGGTCCTCCAAGGCATATCCCAAACCTCCAAAGGATGTCGTCACAATCTGTTGATGGGCGAAACAGTCCGTCCATCAATTAAGAGAGTGGAACCGGTCCGGGGTTGTCTAAATAACCCAAGCCATTTGGAATGAACCACCCTGATGAGTTTAACGGCTCCGTTGGCTGCTCTAAGGTCTTTTTAAGAAAACCAAAGAGAAAACTAATCTAAACTAACTAAACTAACTAAGACAAATAAAACAAATTAAAACTAACTAAAACTAAATAAAACAAACTAAACTAACTAACAATAAACAAATTAACTAAAAACAAACAAACTAACTATTACACTAATCTAATTAAAACAAACTACTAAATAAACTAAAACTAAATATAACTATTCTAACTATTATATACAATCTACTAATTATTATTATAATAACTCAAATCAACTATCTAATTACCAGCTGCAATATTACTTATTCACAAATGTACACTATAAACAGCCTATAGATTTAATTAAAACCTGCAAAACTCATGTGTTTTCTGCCTAAGACAACAAGATATGTTTTTTGATTTTTTATATTTTATGAAAAAGAAATAAAACTGCTGAAATTAAACGATCTAATATATTTACTGAAATTAAACAATCTAATATAAATCTAATTAAAATTATTTCTAAACTAAACTACTTAATGAAAATAGCAAGGGAAAGACTAACTAACCTGGAAGCGCTCCTAATTTGTCCTGTGTGTGATGACTCTGGAGCTGTTCAACGGAAGTAAACTCGCACCGGATTGGTCCAAAAGCTTCTCGTAAACGATTTGTTGCGCTGCTCTTTGAGTTGTTAACAGGACAAACAAGACATAAAAGATCATAACAATCTTATGATTATAAATCTTCGCAATAAGGGAAACCTGTTATGCAAGAAACTTATATTTGATAATTCAATCAATGAAGAAGATAAACCTGTCATTCACAAACTGAATTAACAATTGTTATGTCTTTTATATATTTGGAAGAAACCAGATATGAATTACAGTGATTAAAATTATATCATTTGCACATGATCTAGATAGCTAAAGTAGTCATAAATCATAAACAAATTGATATACACAACATGAAACAGAAATATTGATATATTGAGAAGCTAAAGCTGTGACAAAACACCAAATTCTGCTTCAGTTTGTATTAAAACTTCATATCCTTATTCTCCCACCAATGAGGATGAACATTATTACAAAAATGATAGGTTTTTATATGTCTCTCCACAGGGTAAAACATCCCTGTGGATAATATCAAACAGTTTTACATAATCTGGGAAATATCCCAAAATCAACTAAACTAAGAAATCAAAATGCAAGTGAAATCTTTGAAATATCCCCTAACTGCTCATTAAAGCTACTGCCATTTCGAATTTACCTGCAATAGGACAAAAATATCCAATTAGAAAGACATCTCATCAACAGAACAATAAAAAATTGATCCTACAGACTTAGCTACAGAATCATCTGATTCTGTAGCTAGTCTAGAATAACATATAGGACCAGATAGCAATCAAATGAAATCTTTTCAAAAGAATCAAATCCAATTTAATTTTCTTTTAATAAATTTCCAAAACGAATCGTTATAATTCCAATGAGTTTATCTTTCAAATTAACAAAATCGAAAAGGATTTAAACGAAACAGGATAAGAATGCTCTGTTTTTTTAGTCATCATAAAATATGGTCAAATCATAACAGGATTGTTTTATATCAAATGAAATCAATGGTAAATCATATCGTATAAGATACAATGTAACACAATCATAATCGAACAATCATAATTGAACACAATCAAAATTGATTTGTTACGACTATAACAATGTGTATAAGGTTCATGCTGTTTCAATCAAATACCAATATGGAAAAACTGTTACGATTATTTCCAAATAAACATTCATCAAACTTCGCCGTAGATTTCAATCGTTGAGCGTTTACATAGTCAACAGAGAGGATCACATAGTGATCGTAACCATCAACAACAATGATAACCATAAACTGGGCAACAATCAAATATAGAAACAAATTGTAATCTTGGGCATAATCACTTTCGTTCCCAAATCAAATTTAAACAATATATTTGTCGCATTATGAATCGAACTGATAACACGGTCAAATAATGTGAATCGATTAGTTGGGTATAACAGTTATGACTCATATCTATTCGAAATTTGGTTATGCCTTAACAGAATGGTATTCGAATTGATCATGGAATATAACAGTTAACCATTATTGCCAACCATATCATATAGACGAAACATTGACTGTGTTTGAAATTGAAATACCAGAAACGGACTGTGTTTAGAAAAAATATTAACAACTTCAATAAGCAACAGAGTATCCAATTTAAGCAAATTTAAAACAATCAAATCCATAAAATGATCAATCAAATCAAAGCTAAATCCAATCAGAACTAATCTGGGAAATGAAATTCGATTGATCAAAACAAAAATATGCATATAGTGCATGCTTATGTGTCAAGGCAAATCCACGCTATAAACAGAGCTTATGAGTTTATCATATAAATAGGTGATAGACATACCAGTGAGACTGCTCGAGCTATGCCAATTTTGAATTGACCACCGCTGTAGCCGACTCCACATTTTTGAACAAAATCGAACCTGTTGTTCGTTGTTTCTTATCAGTGGACTGCATTTTAGCCTTTAGACTGGTGAGCCTTGCAACTTAATCCTCCAGAGCATGAATTTTGGACTGCAGCATTGGCACGTCGAGGTAATACCTTTCTAACCACGAGCCACACTGATCACATGGTGGAGCAGCCGGTTGATGTAAAGCAGGGGAGGGTTTTGACGAGTCACCGGGGGTTTCACAAGGCATTTTGATACACGGATAATTAAGATCATTTTGCAAGCAAGGAGGTCATTTTTTGACAAAGTCGTATGCGGGTTTGTCACACAGACCTTCAGAATAGGTATACTCACTTTCCAAGTAACGTTCTACCTCCGAGTCAAAATCTTCACTCACCATGATAGGGTTAGGGTTGGTAGTAGGTTTCGGTTTGTTTCTCGCCATGCGAGAGATTAATCGGGTGTTCTTCTTACCTTTGGAATTCACAGTAGGTTTGGCCTTAGGCCTTTTAGCCACGGGTTTAACATTTTCCACATTTTTGGTCACAGGATTGGGAAGGTCGATAGGTGAGCCAGGTAGGGGTTTAGGTAACAGAGCACTGTAAGGCACAGGGGGGACAGACTTGCTCTCGCTCACCACAAGTTTGTCAACCTATGGTGGGCTTGAGTCCTCAAAATTATTGCGAATAAGAAAATCATTCAAATAGTCTTGGCGTAACCCCAAATGACAAACCACAAGGATTTTAATTAACCCAAAATGAAAAAGGCTGTTATCGGCCTGGTTCCGTTTGTACCTTTTAGACATTTTGAACAGACTCCTATGCAAGTAGTAAGGCATATTAAGTTCATAGCCCATGAAAACCATAAGTAGCCGCAGGTGGTACAAGAAAACAAAACCATACCGGCCCTCGCAGGTGATGAACTGCTTGGTTATCATCAGCAAGTCATGCCAGCGTTGCTTGAGCATATTCACGGGTAAACCTTTGTCACAAGAGTTCACCCTTCGAGACTGGAAGAGCAATGTCCATGGGACATCTTCCACTTTACAATTTTTTGACCATTTCTGTCCAATAGCAGGCAGGCCGGTAGCTAAACTAAGAAATTGCTCGTCAATTTCTAACTGCACATCCCCAACCTTGGCTCGGCAGCCATCAAAGGTTAATGCGAACTGCCGAGCCACACGAGGGTTAAAGCCATCAAACTTTCGTATGAACGGGAGCCAGCCAAACTCCTCAAGGTCACTGTAAGCACCGTCGAACATCAACAATGCCTGGCAACCATTGGGTTCAGCCCTTACGACCGGAGCCATGGTGCGAGTGCATGGTAGGGTTTGGATTGAACACAACAATACACAGGAGCAAAGTCGTTTGAGCTAACAGCTGCGAACGATGAAAGGGGAGGCAAATTAATGTGTGCGTGCGAAGGTGGTGGGATTATCACCGCCATGCAGCATAGTAATGGTGAAGTACAACGCTATTCCATCAACCATAACATCGTTTAAACCATATTAATCGGCCAACCCAAAGATCAAGCGGTGGATAGTATACCAATATGCCAATGTATTGTTCAATACGAAATCAAACCCAAAGTTAATATGAGCCACCAAATAATTCAAACCAATTGTCATTCAACGTTAAATTAAAACCCAAATGTTTAAGCAATCGCGCCATTGTATAACTTCAAACTATTTCATTCAATATGAAATCAAACTCATAAGTTACCCATGCGCTTGTTGCATAATGTGTAATCAAAACATTTTGACAAGAGATAAAATTGATGAGCCAAGAGCTTATAATAAGGATCACATTACATAACACAAAATCAACCATGACCCCTATATAATCAAATATAGCCCTTAAATTTGCATGCTCAATGCCTTATCAATCAAACAAAAGTCAAGTTGCACAATCAAAGTAAGAATAGGCAAATGGTCATAGTTGGAAAAATCATTCCAGCCACTTAATAACAAACCAAAGGTAAGTGCCTTTCAGAACATCAATGAGAAGATCATGACAGTTCAAAAAACGATGGAGGAGTTTTCACGCTTTCAGTCGTGAAAACTAAATCGAACAATTTGCAAGTGTCGCTTGAACTGAAAATGTCGTTTATTTGGCAAAAGCGATGAAAATTTGAAGTTCAAGAGACATAGGTGTAGGCAGCTTTTAGGGCAATTAAAAAAAATTGAATTGGCTGCCAACAATGGCGACACACTGGGAGAAGTAGTTATCTCTGTCAATAGAAATGAATTCAGATTAGGACAGCAGAGAAAAATTCAACTTAAAAACAACAACCAGAAAATCGTAAAAACATCATCATTTACCATCTTTTGCAGCGATGTTTTAAAAGATGTAAACTAATAATAGTCTTAAGATCAGCA
>SNQJ01S0066679.1:23212-34567 GCA_010110895.2 Picea sitchensis | reverse complement strand
AACATCCCTGTGGATAATATCAAACAGTTTTACATAATCTGGGAAATATCCCAAAATCAACTAAACTAAGAAATCAAAATGCAAGTGAAATCTTTGAAATATCCCCTAACTGCTCATTAAAGCTACTGCCATTTCGAATTTACTTGCAATAGGACAAAAATATCCAATTAGAAAGACATCTCATCAACAGAACAATAAAAAATTGATCCTACAGACTTAGCTACAAAATCATCTGATTCTGTAGCTAGTCTAGAATAGCATATAGGACCAGATAGCAGTCAAATGAAATCTTTTCAAAAGAATCAAATCCAATTTAATTTTCTTTTAATAAATATCCAAAACGAATCGTTATAATTCCAATGAGTTTATCTTTCAAATTAACAAAATCGAAAAGGATTTAAACGAAACAGGATAAGAATGCTCTGTTTTTTTAGTCATCATAAAATATGTTCAAATCATAACAGGACTGTTTTATATCAAATGAAATCAATGGTAAATCATATCTTATAAGATACGATGTAACAAAATCATAATCGAACAATCATAATTGAACACAATCAAAATTGATTTGTTACGACTGTAACAATGTGTATAAGGTTCATGCTGTTTCAATCAAATACCAATATGGAAAAACTGTTACGATTATTTCCAAATAAACATTCATCAAACTTCGTCGTAGATTTCAATCGTTGAGCGTTTACATAGTCAACAGACAGGATCACATAGTGATCGTAACCATCAACAGCAGTGATAACCATAAACTGGGCAACAATCAAATATAGAAACAAATCGTAATCCTGGGCATAATCACTTTCGTTCCCAAATCAAATTTAAACAATATATTTGTTGCAATATGAACCGAGCTGATAACACGGTTAAACAATGCGAATCGATTAGTTGGGTATAACAGTGATGACTCATATCTATTCGCAATTTGGTTATGCCTTAACAGAATGGTATTCGAATTGATCATGGAATATAACAGTTAACCATTATTGCCAACCATATCATATAGACGAAACATTGACTGTGTTTGAAATTGAAATACCAGAAACGGACTGTGTTTAGCAAAAATATTAACAACTTCAATAAGCAATAGAGTATCCAATTTAAGCCAATTTAAAACAATCAAATCCATAAAACGATCAATCAAATCAATGCTAAATCCAATCAGAACTAATCCGGGAAATGAAATTCGATTGATCAAAACAAAAATATGCATATAGTGCATGCTTATGTGTCAAGGTAAATCCACGCTGTAAACAGAGCTTATGAGTTTATCATATAAACAGGTGATAGACATACCAGTGAGACTGCTCGAGCTATGCCAATTTTGAATTGACCACCGCTGTAGCTGACTCCACATTTTTGAACAAAATCGAACCTGTTGTTCGTTGTTTCTTATCAGTGGACTGCATTTTAGCCTTTAGACTGGTGAGCCTTGCAACTTGATCCTCCAGAGCATGAATTTTGGACTGCAGCATTGGCACGTCGAGGTAATACCTTTCTAACCATGAGCCACACTGATCACATGGTGGAGCAGCTGGTTGATGTAAAGCAGGGGAGGGTTTTGACGAGTCACCGGGGGTTTCACAAGGCATTTTGATACCCGGATAATTAGGATCATTTTGCAAGCAAGGAGGTCGGTTTTTGACAAAGTTGTATGAGGGTTTGTCACACAGACCTTCAGAATAGGGATACTCACTTGCCAGGTAACATTCTACCTCCGAGTCAGAATCTTCACTCACCATGATAGGGTCAGGGTTGGCAGTAGGTTTCGGTTTGTTTCTCGCCATGCGAGAGATTAATCGGGCATTCTTCTTACCTTTGGAATTCGCAGTAGGTTTGGCCTTAGGCCTTTTAGCCACGGGTTTAACATTTTCCACATCTTTGGTCACAGGATTCGGAAGGTTGATAGGTGAGCTAGGTAGGGGTTTAGGTAACAAAGCACTATAAGGCACAGGGGGGACAGACTTTCTCTCGCTCACCACAGGTTTGCCAACCTATGGTGGGCTTGAGTCCCCAAAATTATTGCGAATAAGAAAATCATTCCAATAGTCTTGGCGTAACCCTAAATGACAAACCACAAGGATTTTAATTAACCCAAAATGAAAAAGGCTATTATCGGCCTGGTTCCGTTTGTGCCTTTTAGACATTTTGAACAGACTCCTATGCAAGTAGTAAGGCATATTAAGTTCATAGCCCATGAAAACCATAAGTAGCCGCAGGTGGTACAAGAAAATGAAACCATACCGGCCCTCATAGGTGATGAACTGCTTGGTTATCATCAGTAAGTCATGCCAGCGTTGCTTGAGCATATTCGCGGGTAAACCTTTGTCACAAGAGTTCACCCTTCGAGAATGGAAGAGCAATGTCCATGGGACATCTTCCACTTTACAATTTTTTGACCATTTCTGTCCAATAGCAGGCAGGCCGGTAGCTAAACTAAGAAATTGCTCGTCAATTTCTAACTGCACATCCCCAGCCTTGGCTCGGCAGCCATCAAAGGTTAATGCAAACTGTCGAGCCACACGAGGGTTAAAGCCATCAAACTTTCATATGAATGGGAGCTAGCCAAACTCCTCAAGGTCACTGTAAGCACCGTCGAACATCAACAATGCCTGGCAACCATTGGGTTCAGCCCTTACGATCGGAGCCATGGTGCGGGCGCATGGTAGGGTTTGGATTGAACACAACAATACACAGGAGCAAAGTCGTTTGAGCTAACAACTGCGAATGATGAAAGGGGAGGCAAATTAATGTGCGCGTGCGAAGGTGGTGGGATTATCACCGCCATGCAGCATAGTAATGGCGAAGTACAGCACTGTTCCATCAACCATAACATCATTTAAACCATATTAATCGGCTAACCCAAAAATCAAGCGGTGGATAGTATACCAATATGCCAATGTATTGTTCAATACGAAATCAAACCCAAAGTTAATATGAGCCACCAAATAATTCAAACCAATTTTCATTCAACGTTAAATTAAAACCCAAATTTTTAACCAATCGCGCCATTGTATAACTTCAAACTATTTCATTCAATATGAAATCAAACTCATAAGTTACCCATGCGCTTGTTGCATAATGTGTAATCAAAACATTTTGACAAGAGATAAAATTGATGAGCCAAGATCTTATAATAAGGATCACATTACATAAAACAAAATCAACCATGACCCCTATATAATCAAGTATAGCCCTTAAATTTGCATGCTCAATGCCTTATCAATCAAACAAAAGTCAAGTTGC
The DNA here is from genome assembly GCA_010110895.2 of Picea sitchensis. NCBI lineage: Eukaryota > Viridiplantae > Streptophyta > Pinopsida > Pinales > Pinaceae > Picea > Picea sitchensis. The sequence goes on along the minus strand of SNQJ01S0066679.1, from coordinate 31,312 downwards.
ACAATCAAAGTAAGAATAGGCAAATGGTCATGGTTGGAAAAATCATTCCAACCACTTAATAACAAACCAAAGGTAAGTGCCTTTCAGAACATCAATGAGAGGATCATGACAGTTCAAAAAACGATGGAGGAGTTTTCACGCATTCAGTCATGAAAACTATATCGAACAATTTGCAAGTGTCGCATGAACTGAAAATGTCGTTTATTTGCAAAAAGTGATGAAAATTTGAAGTTCAAGAGACATAGGTGTAGGCAGCTTTTAGGGAAATGAAAAAAATTGAATTGGCTGCCAACACAATCCAAAGTGTAATCCATGGTATCCAACCAATCAGCTTCAATCCCCAAGGAAGCCCAAGCTAGGCTTGTTCTTCCAAATTTTTCCACCAAACAAGGTCCTGCAAAGACAATGAATACACCCTCTAGGGATCTCAAGTTAAATGCATCATGATGAGTAAATCAAGTCAATAAAAGATCCACCTAATCATGTGCATCAAAAACCACCTAATCAAAACAAATAAGTGCTCAAATACCCTATTCAACTTGTTAAGTCTGGGTATGGGAAGGTTGACAATGTGACCTATTGGGTGAATTGTCCCCTAGCTCGAGTGTTTCCCGAGTGGAACCCCTTTCTAAGACATGCGGAAAAGATGATATGTATGGGGGAAAGACTCTTGGGCAAGGGGTTGATGACATAAAATATATAGTAGTGTCTCATTTATGTGTGCCTTTGTAGAGGGTGTGTTGCAGCTTCATTTTCAATGCATCCATTTTCCAAGCCCATTCATTGCCATTAATTAATTAAGGTCCAAACACTGGGTACTACCTAGGGTGAACAGATTATCTTGGGCGGCAGTAGCAAAGTGTCACTTGAACGGATAAGTACACATAGTTCCATGGGGGTATAGTCTAGCTTGAAAGACACTTTGTGTAAATCCATCAATCAAGTGGGACATTTATGTTATGTGTTTGATTTTGCAGGTCTTTGATTTTTTAGGAGAAGCGTTTCATTTCTCTCAAGACCTATTTGGGAGAGCATTTGGAAGATTCATAATTAAGTTTTTATCTTTTTCTTGCCATCTCCCCTCTAGATCTTCAGCCCCTTCTTCCCATGAAATGAGGGACAACCCCTTCTTGGTTCAATACACCAGAAAACCCAAAAGATAAGGAGATGGGGGAACAATGTGTGGAAAGTGACTAGTATGGTCAGGAATGACATGATGACTCTTCAAGGGGACCTCCCAGTAGAAAACCAATCCTGAAGGGTGGCCACTTACTAGGGAACAATGTGAACCACCAAGGGGAAATAAGGAAAAGAACATAATGTCCAAGCAGACATTACATAATAAAAAGAAGTTTTAAATGCAACAAACCCAAATGCCTCAAAAATTTAAATGACACTCACCATAATACCTGGCTTGTACCTCATGGAGAAATATCCAATGTCCTTTGAAAGCAAGCTAGTGTGGTGGATATCCTCATGATGAATATGGAACTGTGGTGGTGAAGTGGGATTCTATCTATGCAAGTGGACACTACTAGTCAAGATGTCTCTCGGTACTCCACGTTTTCAACTTGATGTCCTTGAGACATCATATCCTTAGTTATCCCTAGGAGTTGAGGATAACATTTAGCTCCTACTTGAGGACATGTACTTTTTGTAGAATGCATGAGAACTGTTGCATCTCCTGGTGGACCTGTGGCTCACTTAAACATAAAACTATAAAATCTAGGGTGGTTTTATCACCCTTTGTCTAGAAAAGAAATTTTAGTAGTTTTTCAAAAATTTATAAACTAAACTTGTAATATGATGAAAGCAATATGCAAGTAGAGAAAAATGAAAAATGAATGCAGTTAAACTATCATGAGCAATCAAGATGCAAATGCAAGGAAAGGAACATGACCTACCTACTTACTTGGGGCCTAGGCCTTGAAGAAGTCAGGTGCCATGGATGTAGGGTCAGAGAAAAGACCATCCACTAGTAATGGCATTTTCTCCCATCCAAAGTTGTCAAGTAATACTTCTCTTTTTCAAACTTCTTCTTGATGATGTAAGGACCAATCCAAGTGTCGTCATCCTTCTGGTCATATTTAGGCTTTCCCTTCTTCTTGTATCACATGAATGAAATACTTCCTTCATTATAGTTGATGCAAGGTACATTCTCGATGTAAGGATAGGAAGGAGGTCATTTTTTTAGTTCATTTTTTGATGGCTTTCACATGTTCTTTTCTTTATTTATCCTCTTTCTTTAATATCTGGATGGACCTTGATTCTTTCCCTTGGACCTCCGTAAAATTTTCCTTGTACTCATCTTTCCTTGGGAGTAGTGTATCTATGCAGTCCTCCTGCATGAAAGGTAAGTCTCATGGATCATACTCATTGGTATTTGGAACCACATCAACTTCACACTCACTTGTGTATTCAGGACCATTGGGGTCCATCACATGCTTGCCAATCTGCTCTTGACTATATAAGATATCAAAGGTTCCATCCTCCATGGGAATGCGTGCATGGGTAAGATCCATGCTAAGAAAACGTCCAAGATAAATAGAGCAACTCCTTGATAGGAGAATCCCCTAAGCATTCATAACATCAATCACTACTATGTTCATAAGGAGGATGATATGTGGAAAACTAATCAGGAAGACTTCAATATTCTCACACAGTCCATAAACCTTAACCCTCTTAGAATCAATGCCACACACATTTCCATATGGTTGGGTCATCTTTAAGCCAAGTTGTTCCATCACCTTCAAAGACATGACATTTGTTGAGGCCCATAAATCTAGCATACAATCTTTTAGGCAGAGGCCATTCATGCCCAAGGAAAGATAGAAATGAGGGTTACTATCCCTTTTCCGATCAAGATACATGGTTTTCAAATTTATTGGAGGGTCCTCCTTCTTGGTTGGTACCTGTAATAACTTCAATATTTCCCTCCTCACAAAAGGAATTTTTCACATATCTATTACAGGGGCCCTCATATTCAACTTCCCAAACATGACTGCAACATCTATGTTCAACTAAATATCATCTTATTTTGGAGTTGGCTTGGGAAGAAACTAATGTAATGGAGGTGGAAGTAGTGGGACCACCTTCTCTATAAATGGGGGAGGAGCAATTGCTTTTGGCTGAGGTGGAGTGGAATGTTGTGATGGAGGAATTCAAGCTTTATTTCTTCTAGTGTATGTCAAAAATTCCCTCTTCCTCAATTCCTTTCTTTGATCATCTATCAATTGGTTTAACACCCAGAGTCTTCCCTCTCTTTCCCCCTTTCTTCTGGCCTCATCGATCTGTTCCTATGTGACCTCTTCTTGGAAGTTACAGATAATATCCATGAAGTTCATACTGTCAGGAGAGTTTTCATATTGTTGGGGACATTCATCCTCTCAGTGAGGTTCTTGACATGGAGAACATACACTTTTCCATATGGCCGGGTCATCTTTAATACAAGTTGTTCCATCACCTTCAAATACATGACATTTGTTGAGGCCCTGAAATCTAGAATACAATTGTTTATGCGGAGGCCAATCATGCCCAAGGAAAGATAGAAAGGAGGGTTATTGTCCCTTTTCTAATCAAGATACATGGTGTTCAAAATGATTGGAGGGTCCTCCTTCTTAGTTGGTACCTATAATAACTTCAATATTTCCCTCCTCACAGAAGGAATTTTGCACATCTATGTTACATGGACCATCATATTCAACTTCCCAAACATGGTTGGAATGTCTATCTTCAACTAAATCTTGTCTTCTTTTGGAGTTGTCTTGGGAAGAAACTAATGTACTAGAGGTGGAAGTGTTGGGACCACCTTCTCTATAAATGGGGGAGGTGCAATTTCTTCTGGATGAGGAAGAGTGGAAGATTGTGATGGAGGAATTGAAGTTTTAATTCTTCTAGTGTATGTTGAAAATTCCCTCTTCCTCAATTTCTTTCTCTGATCATCTATCAATCAGTTTAACACCCAGAGTCTTCCCTCTCTTTCCCCCTTTCTTCTGGCCTCGTCGATCTATTCTTGTGTGACCTCTTCCTCTTGAAAGGTACAAATCATATCCATGAAGTTCATACTATTAGGAGAGTCTTCATATTGTTGGGGTAATTCAACCTCTCAGTAAGGTTCTTGACATGGAGAACACCACAGTGTCTTCTCAGTGTTGACCATTCCAACCACGTTCAACGTATCAAGGTCCCTTGCCTCTTGTTGAGGCCTTGGTTTCCAACCTATGTCATCTCTCTATTGTCTAGCAAACTGAGTTTTGGAGGAAGATTGATTCCTTTCCACAGTGATTAATCGACCCATGATTTGATTATGAGCTTGGACAAACTAAGTACTCATCTGATCTATCTTTCAAGTCAAGAGAGAAATTGGATTTGGAGTACTGCTACTAGAAGCCTTAGTCTTTGTCTCTACCTTGGTACAAGGATACTGGAAAGGATCAAGCTTCGATTCAAGAAGGTTCTCTTCAATTTATGCACTACACTCTTTGGCTTTTGCCAAGGTGGTGGGATTCATGTCCTTGAGAATAAAATGAAATTTCCCATCGAATGAATTCATGAAAAGGAGACAAATAGCCACAGTTGTAGGATGTATATATGTCAAGAGGTGACAATACAATCTGTCAATCCTATTTTCAAATTCATTTACTATTTCATTCTCCTTCTTCTTTATCTGATTAAAATATGCTACAAGCATTATGTTGTCTTTCTTCATTGTCCATCTGTTCTTGAATAACTTGGAAAAGTATTCATAAGATGCTATGTGATTGTCAGGTAAGCCTCTGAACCACCTATGAGCATCTTCAGTTAATGATGAGGCTAGTAGCTTCATTGCTACATCCTCATGTTACACTTTTGCATTTTCCATGTCTCGACCCATGGCATAGAGATGATTCTCAACAATGATCACATTATTTCTTGGAAAATTTGGCAACCATTTATGAGATTCTTTCGACATGGTATTGGAATATCTAGGAATGGTAGACATGTTCAAGGTATTGTAGAGATATTTTTCCCAACAGTGATCCATTGGAGCAAGGGGAAGGGTACCTTGGAAAAGGGTCTTGACAATAGGAGCCTTGAGAGGAGGCCTTCTTTCGTAAACCTTAGAAGGTTTGAATCTCCTAGGGGGGAAAGTATTAATGGAAGATGCATTCTAGGAAGGTGGAGTCACCAGAAGAGCTTCAAGAAGGGCTCATCAAGGGTGGAAGGGGAGCGTTCTCCAAGTGGAATCACTCGACAAGCTAGGGTTAAAGGATTTGGGATGGCAACTTGCCAAAATTTCATTAGTGAATGAAATAGGATTCAAAATCCTCTCTTGAAACGACCCCAAAATGTTATCACATGGGGTTGGGAAAAGCCCAACCCAATGAAAACTAGGAGAATACCTACTCACTGTCACCTCAAGTAGGTATTCCCATCACTTTAGAGGTGAAGTGATCACCTCAAGAGAGGAATATCGGGTGACCCTAGGGGGGAAGTGAGATGGAAATTGATACTTATGAATGGATACCCCTATAGGTCAAGTTTCTAAATGGGAAGTAGCTTGGAAATGAGTCTTGGTTATGGTCAATGGTTTCCAAGAGTTTGAGTACCTGTGGATGATGAGGGTACCTACCTAAGACACAAGAAACATCAAGTATACAAGATATATTTTAAATGGACAACAAAGTTAAGCTTGTTTTCCCTATTTGTAGTAGTCAACAAAGATATATATCAATAAAGAAATGATTATTAGAGCTTCTAAGAAAAATGCTAAAAGTATAACAAATGATGTAGGAGATAAGCTAGTAAACACTAATACAACTCAAGTATAAAAGAATAGACTTTAACATCAATGCAAGGATTTTGTAGACAAGTTTTGCAGATATATACTTGCATCCTTATGTCTATAGAAAGCAATTTTTTACAACAGAAAAATTAGCTACCAAAACTTGCAAAAAATACACCCAAAAGATGTGTTAGGACTAGTAGATTATGTTGAAAATTTCTTAGCAAATTATGACGGATGATAAGAGAGTAAAATTCAAAGTTATGATGATGTGTATGTAGCCCTAATGGTTGTATATTAAATTTGCAACATAAAAAATAATTTATTGGCCAAATGACAGGCCTTAGTGGTTTAGAGACATGCATAACATATAGGTTAAGTTCCACTTAAAATAATTTCAATATCTCAACTTTTCATAATTACTAATGCAATAATTTATTTCTCCAATGCATGAAAACTAGTGGCTTTCTATTGGGAAAATGGAGTCTCTTGATTAGACAATTTAGATGAGTTACTTCCTTGGGATCGTAAGCCCTTTTACTCCCCAAGGAAAACCCTAACCAACAAGGAAAACCTAGGAGGGTGTAATCCCTTTTACTCCTCCTAGTATCCTTTGCATAGTAGATTATTCCAGATAATTATAATGGACTTGGAGTGGGTTTTATGCCATTATACTCCCAAATATATCATCACATTAACCTTACAACTAATAAAAGAGAGCAATGAACATGAAATCCTTACTTAGTTGAAGCATTAACAAGATGAAACCCTAATTGACCAAGGAAAATCCACCATAAACAAAGAACAAGTCTCCAAGAGAGATGACACATCATCCATCCATCCAATAACATAAGGCAAACCATCACAAGCTAATGTAACCAAGAGAGATAGAGAGAATTTCCCAAGTAGAGCGCAAATTTCAGCCAATGTAGTCTTCTCACAATGGGAGATCTATATCAAATGAGATAGAAATGATCTCTATTTATACAAAAACATCTAATAATAATTTTTCAAAATAACCTAGGGTAAACCACAAATTAAGGGGAAAATAACCCTTACTTTTCCCCTTTACTATTTGAAATTTGATTTTGCACAACAGAAACCCCAGAAAAAGCACGACGTCACCCCTTTAGGGAAACGTTTTGGCATCTTTGGAAAAGTCACATGGAAAGTGTGGACAGTGACAAGTATGGGTGAGAATGGAACAATGAATCATCAAGGGAACCTCCCAATAGAAAACCAATCCCTAAGGGTGACCACTTACTAGGGCACAATGTCAACCACCAAGGTGAAACATGGCAAAGTGCATAATGTCCAAGCAGACATTACATAATCAAAAGCAATTTTAAATGCAACAAACCTAAATTCCTCAAATATTGAAATGACACTCACCATAATACCTGGCTTGTACCTCATGGATCAAGATCCAACATCCTCTAGAAGCAAGCTGGTGTGGTGGATACCCTCATGATGAATCTGGAACTGTGGTGGTGAACTGTGCTTTTAACTATGCAAGTGGACATTGTTGGTCAAGTTGTCTCTGGGTACTCCATGTCTGCAACCTGAGGGCCTCGAGACGTCATCTCCTTATTTATCCTTAAGAGTTGGGTATAAAATGATGTAGAATAAAATTGGTGATGGCTAGTTGTTGTATGGGGTACAATTTGTTTAATAGGATGGTTACTCTTCTAAAATATCCTATGGGTTTCCTACTACAATTTTTCATGCCAGTGTTTTAATGTTGTCGGTAGCTCCTACTACACCACGAAAATGTCCCTGAGCATCTCTAATTATTTTTATACATCTTAGTATGTCATAATGCATAACACTTAGGATGGGGGTTAGCAAAGGGTTTTTCGACAATTCCTTAAGATAATATCCCAATCTTGTGTCTCCTAAATCAATGTAAAACAAATATCCAATCTCTTTAGTGCCTCCTCAACAATGACATAAAAAATGGCATTGTTTGTAATTACCTTTCCTAAGGGACATGGGTAAGTTGAATCCACTATTTCATTCAATTTATCAACCCGGGGTTCTGTAAACTTGCGAGGCACTATGTACTATATGTACGAAACAAGATTCCTGAATTGACTTAATCAAATCCACATTAACTTCTAAATTATATTTAAAGGAAAACATATCCATTCAAATGACTCAAAAGTAATTTGTCTATTCTAGTGTAAATTTGAGATGCCAACAAACAAAGCTTTCAAGTTTGCAAACACAAGTTTGACCTGTACTCTTCAAGTTGCTACAATTACTTGAAACCACTTCTATCTTCAGTCATGTTCCTATTGAGTATGAGATGGGGACACATGCTACATAATATTTTA
>SNQJ01S0066678.1:36252-56609 GCA_010110895.2 Picea sitchensis | reverse complement strand
ATTGAATCTAAAAATATTGTTCCTAAATATGTTGTAAAGTTAGAAGATCTTTATGATTTAAAAGACAGATTTAAAAAACCCACAAATTGTAAAACACACAGTTCTATCATGAGTGTGGAGCTTATTAATCTAGGAACATATCAAATTCCTCAAAATGTCAATCTTGGATTAGGTTTTTCTCCTTATGAAAGAACAACTTTCATAAAGCTTCTTAATAAATACAAGGATGTTTTTGCATGGTCATATAATGACCTGAAAATTTTTGATACATCTGTAATTCACCACACCATTCCTATGATTTCAAAGGAAAAACCAGTTCAACAAAAGTTAAGAAAAATTCATCCTAATATGGAAATCCAAATTAAAAATAATCTTAATAAATTGCTTAAAGAAAAGATCATTTTTCCAGTAAGACATTCCAAATGGGTATCAAATCTTGTACCTATAAGGAAAAATAACGGAGACATCCGAATTTGTATTGATTTCAGAAACCTAAACCGAGCATCCAAAAAAGATAATTTCACATTACCTCCTATGGAGCAAATTCTTTAATCAGCCTCAGGTTCTGAAATGATATCATTTTTAGACAGATTTTCCGGCAATAATCAAGTATTAGTTCATTGTAATGATACACTCAAAACTACTTTCAGAACTAAATGGGGAAGTTGCGCTTATCAAAATATGCCTTTTGGTTTAATCAATGCAATGACAACTTTCCAATGAGCTATGTATATTGATTTCTGTGGTTTAATCAGTAAATCTGTTGTTGTTTATTCAGACGACATTGCAATTTATTCTAAGAATTGTTTAGATCATATTTCTCATCTTAAACAAGTTTTCGAACGATGTCAAAAGTATGGAATTTCTTTAAATCCTAAGAAATCATTTTTTTTTCTCTTCAAGAAGGTAAACTTTTGGGATTTATAGTTTCTAAATAAGAAATTTCAATTGATCCTTCTAGATTTAAAAATATTTTTGAATTTGTTTTTCCTCGTAGTAAAAAATCTATGCAATCTTTCCAATCTTTCCTTGGACAAATTAATTTTGTGAAGCGTTTTATTCTAGATTTCACAAAAATAGTCTTACCTTTACAACGTATGATAATAAAAGACATGTTATTCAAGTGGAATGTAATCGAGAAAGAGGCTTTCAATTCTATAAAGAAAACGATCATTCAAGTGCCTTCTTTACTCTTTTCTAATTATGATAAGGAATTCGTTATTTATACATTTTGTTTTGAAAAATATTATGCATCTATGTTATCATAGAAAAATGATCAAAGCATAGAAGTACCTATTGCTTTCAGAAGTTTAGCATTGCAAGGAGCAGAATTGAATTATACTGATGTTGAAAAGAATGCTTATGTAGTTTTCAAATCCATCAAACATTTCAGACATTTCCTTATTAAATATCATATCAAGGTAATAGTTCCACATCCCTCAGTTATAAGTTTTCTCATTCAGAAAGATTTAGGGGATAAGAGAGAAAATTGGGTTACAATGTTACACGAATATGATTTAGAAATAGAACCAACAAAAATTGTACAAGGTCAAGGTTTATGTAAGTTATTAACCGAAACCATTGATACTACATTTGAAAATGCGGATAAGGTAAAGGTCACTGAAGATATACATGTATGTGTTACTCCTGATATTCCTGATTCACAATATTCAGATTTAGTTTATTATCTTAATCATGGAACTGCACCTTCTCATTTAGACTTTAAAAAGAAACACTCTCTATGCATAAAATCCACACAATATCATCTTATCAATAACGTTATTTTCAGAAAGAATTATGATTCAATGTTACTTAGATGTTTAGAAAAACAAGAAGCTGATAAAGTTTTATTTGACTCGCATGTCGGACCTGCAGGTGGTCATTTTGGAGGTGATAAAACTATTCACAAAAATTTATGTCTAGGTTATTATTGACCGAATTTATTTAAATATTCTCATGTATATGTTCGAAAATGTAAAAGCTGTCAAATTTCAGCTGGATGAGAAAATAAATCAACGTTACCTTTGCAACCCATCATTATTGAACACCCATTTGAACAATGGGGACTTGATATCATTGGTGAAATTTCTCCTAATTCCTCCAGGCAACATAGGTATATTCTTACCACCACTGATTATTTTAGAAAATGGGTGGAAGCTATTCCCTTGAAATTAGTTACAACTGATCAGGTAATCTCATTTTAGATTAGTTTATTATTACAATATTTGGTCTCCCGAACACATTAGTTTTTGATAATGCATCTTATTTTTCTTCTCTTTCTCTTATATATTTTTCACTTCAAAAGGGCATTAAAATAAAACATTCAACTAGTTATTATCCTTAGGGTAATAGTTTAGCTGAATCGACAAAAAAAAAATCTTTTAAAAATAATCAAGAAAACTATTAGTGATAACCACAAAAATTGGCAGAAGGCCTTGATCTATGCATTGTGGGAAGATCAAATTTCTTATAAGGAATCATTGGGTAATTCCCATTACTTTTTAGTTTATGGGAAATATGCTATTCTTCCACCAAATATTTCTATACCATCCTTGGCTTTAGTACATTCCATTGACAAACAACCTTGCTCTAGTATTCAATATCATATAAATTAGATCTTCAAACTAGAGGAAGTGAGAGATAAAGCTAAGAATATTTTTTCTAACCATCAAATGATCATTAAGGAGTGGTTTCATAATAGAGCTGTTGGTAACAAATATTTTGAAGTTAGTGACCTAGTTTTGAAATGGGATAAAGCCCATGAAGAAAAAGGTAAACATTTGAAGTTTCAAAAGTTGTGGTTAGGTCCTTCTCAGGTTGCTCAGAAAATTGGCCCATCTAATTTTATTTTTAAAACTATTGAAGCATAGAATATTCTTTTCCTGTAAATGGGTTAATCCTAAAAAAATATTTTCCTAAAAGATACCTTGATCCTTGTAAAATAGCTGTAAATATTTTTGTATATATATTTTCAAATCTTGCGATTTTCTTTCTTTCATTTTGTTTTTGATTATCTTTTTGGTTGTTGATCTGATATAGAAATTGGATACATCTATTAATCAATTGTATTTGAAATTATTTTTCGTACAGAGGGAAGCTAATTTAGATTGTTTGAAATGAGAAAATTTCTTTAAAAATCAAAGGATAAATTTTATGTCTAGTTTATCTTTATAAAGAATTAAAAACAAGGAAAATAATCTTTAGCAAAGTCCCTTAGGAGTAATATTATGTCCCTTAAAATAAAATAATTGATTAAGAAACAAAGTATCATAAGGCGAATAGTTTAGTTCTCCTTCTATGATTAGAAATAAATAAATAACTCTCTATATCACCCCTCCTCTATTCTCGTCATTGCTCAAATGCAATCAATAAGTCATGAACTAAAGACTAAAGTTGAAATTTTAATGAAATAAAATGAGGATTTGGGAAGTGTATGCTAACCCATCGGGGTACTGAACAGGCCTGCTGACAGTGAGTAAAGGCTTATATGATATTAAGGTAACTTCGTCAGGGTACTGAACATGCCTACTGGCATCTAAGATATACTGGGTACAGTGAATTAAACTCTTCAATTATGACATAATGAATAGGATTTACTTATTATTTAAATCAAAAGCTTCCTTTCCCAATCATAAGATTAATAAATGCTCCTTATTCTCTCCAATGAGATAGAGTTAAAGAGTACTAGTACTGTTTTATTTTCTTATATTTTACAAACTAGTCATAAAGATAATTTATCTACAATTCATAAATTTTCTTATTTCTTATGATCTGATATATTTTTCTTTGTCTTATATACAGGGATATCTGGTTTCAACAGTGTGTCTCCATTTGTTGTAGAAGACAACAACTGATCAGGGGATCAAATTTTGCTCAAAAATTCAAAGTGCTTGGAATCGATTCAAATCGAATGAGAGCATAGGCCTCGTTGTTGAAAACCTAACGCAACTCGTTTGGGTTCAAACAGACGTTAGGAGCGAAAGATATCACATTCTGTTCAAAATGGCAAACAGGGAAAAAAGGGGTGTTGACTGTACAGTCCATACAGTCCGTACGGATGATGATGTGGCAGGCCGTATGGATGATGTGGCAGGCCATACACTGACATGGTAGATAGTTATTGGATAGTTGGCATGTGACATTGTTTGTTGGCAGTGAATGGGATGGCGACACATGGCCCAATCAAAGGCCACCATGTGTCACCTATTTGGTTGTTAAAATCTTTGCACTCAGCAGGATTCGACCCCGTGACCTTCGGGGTAGGGTAAAGCTTTGGGAAAGGCCGCCCAATCGATGTACCCACACATGTTCCTTGTTATATATATGCATTGCATTATATTTAACATCATTTAAATGTATGTTTGGGCGTGGACCGGGCCGGGGCTAAGCCCCAGCCCGTGGTTATATGTTATATTGTATGCGACCGGAGCTACGACGGTTAGACCCACCGTAACTATGTTATAACCATTTGAATAGTGAGCGGTTTGGTATGCCATGTGACCAACATATATATGCGCGCGGGTTTAACATTACGGTTATCAAACGGTTTTAAAAACTTAAGCCCTGTTGTATAGCGTGCGGACATGTGACGACCATGTGCCCACGAGCCTTGGTAGTTAGGGTCGACACGTAACTGTTCGACAATTTGGACTGGTTGTGCGGTTGCGCCTGGTGCCAAGTTTTTACGCTTTAAATTGCGTGTGGGCTAGGTTGAGCCAAGAGAGGTGCGTTTTGTAGATGCAGAGACAACAAGCTTGAAGGGGAGACTTCCAGGAAGCCTATCTACCTCATTTTTTGGCCAAACGAGGTACCGAAAAAGCCCAGCTAGAGGTTTTTGGACGTTCTGAAGCCACTGGAGCAGTCTGTTTGGCATTTTGAGCATTGTAAAGCACATTTTTGAGCAATTTTAGCAAATAATACAAATGATCCATTGGAAGTTGGACCAGGAGATATAGCCCAAGAGAGGGGTGAACTCCTTTATCATTTGCTGTGTTATGTGTTTTCTGTTCATTGATTATGCTGCTATTTATATGCATCTTGAATGAGTAAATCCTATTAAAGTTGTGTTGAAAAGTTGATCCATTTGATTTTAACATATAATTTAATTAACTTGCAAATATTTTCAAGAATACAAGTATTCTTCATTTTTAGATCAAGTTGGTATCAGAGCATAGGTTTTTGAAGACTTGATTATTTGCAAGTGTTTTGTTTTCTGATGCTCACAAGGTTGAAACTCACAAGAGGAGAAGGTCAACTTTTAGAGCCAAGTTCTCATCCTTCAAGGAGAAAACATATACCATACCATAGGTTCAAGGAGGCATTCACCAAGTATGAATCACGAGGAGAGTCATGAACGTATTTTGTCCGAAGATAGTCTGAGAGAAAAGGCTGTCATGGAAATGAGGAGATGATGAAGAATGTGATAGAAAGGCCAGTTAGTTTGCAAGTTGAAGACTCCAACCCTTCAAAGCATAAGGGGAGACAGTGGTGATAAAACTCCAAAATGGAAATGGAGGGAATGCTTCTTCATCCACCACCCTCTCTCCATCATCATCTTCTTCTTCTTCTACCAATTCAGAACCTCTTCGAGGAATTCTCTCAAGGGACATGGTAAAACTCCTTCTAAATTCCTTCATTAAAACGATATTAAATTGAATTGCCTTATTATACAATGGAGAAGTTAATCTTGAGAAAGTGGAATAGTGGATTAGATCAAATTGAGGTGTATTGTAGGATACAAAAAATTCAGATGATGAAACTAAGATTCAGCTTAGTTTCTTTAAGATTGGATAGTGCAACACTCATTTTGGTGGGAATCCAAGACTCAAGAGGGAATGAATAACATGGTAGGTACAACCTCTTGGATTGATTTTATTGTTGCAATTAAAGAGACAATTTTACCCATTGGCATATATGCACAAAAAGCTACTATGGATTGGCAAAACTTTAGACAAGTTAAAAGGATAGAATATTAAGCTTTACTCAAAATTTAGGAGAAGAGCTTTGGTATTGGGAATGAATTTGTCTTATCAGAAACTTACTCAAATACATTGGAGCTTTACATGGATTATTTGAGACATACAATACTCATGTTAATCCTTCAAATCTAGATGAAGTTTGTGTTGAGCCACTCATTTGGAAACAAGGAAGAACCCAACGAAACTCATGAGGGTAACAAAGCCTTCGACCATGGAACAAAGGAAAAGGAGAGATAAAGGAAGCGACAAAAGAATGATGTTGTTAAGAAGGAGAAAATTCATGCAAACATTGTTCAAAGATGGCCATGATGAGAGACCATTGTTGGAAACTTCATCTTGAAGAAGACCCAAAAAGTTTGGAAATGAAGGGAAGTCAAAGATTGGCGCAACCATACAACATGATTTAGGTTACGATTCGGGTGATGAAATAGAATCACAACTATGGGTTATCAAGGTATGGTTCTATTGCAAGGGTACTAGTTCTTCAGTAACAATAATCTCAATGTAACTCAACAAGAAAATAGAAATTGAACTTTTTCACATAGGGGTTGTTTCAAAACATACTAAGATAGATACTATATTTGATAATGGATCTCAAGCAAACATTATATATGAAGAAGCGTGTAAATTAAAGTTGGGAAACAATTCCACATCCCTAAGCCATACCCTCTTGGTTTGGATGTGTGATAATGCTAAGTTACAAGTAACAAGAAGGTGTAAACTTAGGTTTGCTATCAGCGTACATTTAAGTTGATGAGGTGAAGATGATGTTATTCCATTGGATATCTATGGTATTGTGGTGGGAAGCCCATATTTATATGATAGGAAGAAGCTATTTTCATTGTCATGAGAATAAGTTTCATTTGTTTAAATATGGATTTGAGTACATTGTTGGAGCCCATACAAAGATGAATTTATCACTTGTAAAATGCTAGACAAATGAAGAGTTAGTCAATGCTAGTAAGAATTTTGTTCTCTTAATGATTAAACGAAAAGATGATATTGAAAGCCGAAGCTTTTCAAGGTTGTGATACAAGTTGAAATCTGATCTACATGAGGTTGTTAATCAATATGATGAAATGTTTAAAGAACCTTGGATTACCTCTAAGAAGGGGTATCCAACATGAAATCAATTCTTGATGAATTGTCCTCTTCCAAATATTGGTAGGTATAGAATGTCGGTTATGGAAAATCCTGAGATTAAAAACAAATCCAAAGAAGGTTCGACAACGGGGTTTGTACCAAGCTCATTGCCATGTGGATCTACAATTGTGTTAGTACCAAAGAAAGATGGTACATAAAGTATGTGTGTTGATTCGGGCTTTAGACAAAATTACAGGTAAAGAATCATTATCCTCTTCCTAAGTCGATGATTTGCTTGATCAATTGAAAGATGATAAATATTTTACTAAGTTAGATTTGAGGCGGATATCATCCAGATCAGGATTGCCGAAGGAGACATGGAAGACAACTTTCAAAACTAAAGCAAAGGTTTGTTTTGAATGGATGGTAATACCTTTTGGACTTTGCAATGCACCTGCTACTTTCATGAGAGTTATGAATGATGTCTTAAAGGCCTTTTATTGATGATTGTGTTATTGTCTACTTAGATAATATTTTTATCTTTAGAAAATCGTGTTGAAGAGCATGTTAAACATGTGAAACAAGTTTTGGATGTTTTTGAAAGGAAAAGTTGTTTGAAGATGTCCAAATGTGGTGGAAAGACTTCACTGTTACCAGGAATAATATTGTTGGTGGAGCTGAATTAAAAATTGATCCCTCAAGGTCAAAGTCATGTGGAGATGGCCCAAGCCCAACAGTAGCAAGGAGGTAGAAGTTTTTAGAACAGCCAATATTGGAGGAAGTTTGTGCTAACTTTTCTTCCATTGCATCTCCATTACATGCAGTGACAAGTGTCAAAGAAAAGTTTTTCAATGGGGAGGCAAGCAACTTTGTATACTTTGAAGAGAAGATCAGTTCAAAGCTAGTTCTTGCACTTCCAAATTTAAAGACAACCTTTTGAAATCAACGGATGGAAGCAATTATGCAATGGGGTAGTTTTGCTCTGACATGGTAAGCCATTTGTTTTCATTAAAGTTTTAATGATTGCCATAGTTAACTATCCTACTTATGATAAGAATTGTATGCATTGGTAAAAAGTGTGAAAAATGGAAACATTATTTGTTGGGAAAGAAACCATTGTTCACACCAGTCATCCAACCAGCACACCAATACTTACAATCTAAAACAAAGTACAACAAACAGGCACTTCAGATGGATGGGTTTTCTTCAGGTTCCACTTGGTCATAAGGTATAAGAAGGCATTTATAACAAAGTTCTTTGATATGCTTTCAAGGCCCATTAGTAGTGCTTATTCTTAAGCACAATCCTATCATGCATGAAAGTTATGTTGAGCAATATGTTTTAGATGTTGACTTTAAGGAAGTGTATGAATTTTTGTGCCACTCTAACCATGTTGAGAATTGGATTACCATGTGCATGATAATCTTTTGTATCACATCTTAGCAAGTTATGTATTCTGAGGGAAGAATCAACATTATAAGAAGCACATTCTTCTCTTATTGTTGGTCATTGGTGTAAAGGCGTTGGCTAATTTGCAAGGAATCGCCTGCAGCCTAAAATGAATGAAAGTGTTTCCAAATATGTTGAGGATGTTCACTATGTGCCACAGTAAACCTAGCAATCAAAAGTTGGGTTTGTATACTCCACTTCGGTTCCTTCTGCGTCCTTGGGGAAAGCATTTCCATGGACTTTGTAGGAAGGTTTATCTGAACGAAATCATGATTATCTTTATATTTGTGGTTGATCAATTTAGCAAAATATGTATTTTTGGCGCCTTGTACCATGAGTTACGGCTGAACAAAGACACAAATATTTTTCAAATGTTGGGTGCATTTTAGTTACTAAATCCATTGGCCCACGATCGAGATTCTCGTTTTGTTGGAAGTTTTTGGGCGAGTTTATAGGCACTCATGGACACAAACTTAAAAGAGCACAACTTTTCATCCCAAAATAGATGGTCGGGCAGAAATTAGTATCGAGCATTGGTGCATCTTTTTCGTGGTTATTGCATTAAGCATCCTAAACTTTTGGATGAGCATTTGTACATTACATTCAACATGGTTACAATTGGGCTAAGCACTCTTCAACTCAAACTTCACTATTTGAAGCATGTTTGGCTATTTACCCAAATCTCCTTTAGATTTTTATCTTTGGGAGGGACATTGCTATCGATGGTCAATATGACATTGATAGGGCAGAAAAAGTTCATTGAACAAATTCGGTCGATTCATCAAATGGTGCAAGAACAGTTAGAAGAAAGAGTCCAAAGAACAGAATTTAAGATGAGACATGACAAGCTGTCACCGATGATGTTGGTCATCATGATGATGTATTGATGATGGTTATTACTCGGTCTCTTCATGGAACTTTCTCTGAGAGAAAAGTTACTTTCTTCTCTTTCGAAATCTCATTTTGAAGAAGAAGGTTAGCGGTTGCTAATTATGTTACTTTCGCGAGATAGCGATTCTACATGGAGTTGTCTTAAGCCGGTACAAACATCTACTTATTGTTGTATTTCTAGGGTGTGAGCTCTTTCTAAAGCAAGGAAAAGATGAATTCTCGATGCTTCTAAGGGGATGGGTTGCATTCGAATGGTTATCCTAGTCTTGGATTCCCGATATTTTGGGATCATTCTTATCAAGTAACTAATTCATTCTCTCCTATATATATTGAGGGAATTATCATGTGGAAAAGGTTAAACAAGATTCATTAAGAATTGGTGAAAGAATTGTGTGTGAAGGGCTGAAGCGAGACAACAACTTGAAGACTCTAGCGGGTCTATCGAGAGGTTGTCTTCTTCATGCAAGGATTGAAGACAAGTGTCAATGTGAACCAAGGCCATCGAGGAAATGAAGTTCGAATCAAGGCTCAGGTTGTAATGTTACTTTCCATTAATGATACGATGGCATGTCCCTTTCCCATAAAGCTATCTCCACTTTATTGTAATTCCTTGATCATATACATGGGTTAACTGTTGAATAGATTGTTATTTCACTTTGTGGTTGGTTTGTGTTGTCTTGGTCTTGGCTGCGCAAGAGCACTGGTGTGAGACAGCTAACGAAGACCATAGGAAGCGATAATAGGTATGTTATTTGTTCTTGCCTCCTAGTTAATTCAATGGTCCAAACCTAGGGAAAGAGTCATGTTATGCCTTGCTGATATCGGGTGGATCTAGGGAGGTTTGTTAGTGTCCGCACCTACAAATTTATCTAATAACACAAGCATCATGTTGATCAGGTTCCAAAGTTGGAGATGAAGTTTGGCTTATCATTAAGGAGGAGGCTTAGAGGATAAGGTAAAAAGTTGAAAGCGATTCGATATGGTCCTTTCAAGATTATCGGCCGAGTTGGTAACAATGCCTTTTCATTTAGATTGCCTCTCATATGAAAATGTATCAGAGTTGTTAATGTTGAGAATTTGAAATTGTATGAGCCTCAGGTTGATTGATGATCAAAGGAAGCATAATGAATTCCTTCTACAAATGATTTTCCCGAATATCTTACGAGCTGCATGAAGACAGATCCTTGATAGGAGAATGTGAACTTCAACGAGGAAATGTGGAGTATCTTGAGTTGGTCTTAAAGGGTACAAATCCAAGAAAAATCAAGTGGATTGAGGTTGGAAGAGTGAGGGAACTATACCCTCATCTTCAAATAGGAACAAATCCAAGAACATCAAAGTGGATTGAGGTTGGAAGAGTGAGGGAACTATACCCTCATCTTCAAATAGACTGAAAATAGTCTTTTGGAGGTCCAAAAGCTTTCCAATGGGGAGGTGTGATCAGGGGATCAAATTTTGCTAAAACATTCAAAGTGCTCAGAATCACTTCAAATTGAACGAGAGCGTAGACCTCGTCATTGTGAACCCAACGCAACTCGTTTGGGTTCAAACGAACGTCAGGAGAGAGAGATATCACGTTCTGTTCAAAATGGCAAACAGGCAAAAAAGGGGTGCTGACTGTACAGTCTGTACAGTCTGTATGGATGATGATGTGGTAGGCCGTATGGATGACATGGCAGGCTATACGCTGATGTGGCAGATAGTTATTGGACAGTTGGCATGTGACATGGTTTGTTAGCAGCGAATGGGATGGCGACACGTGGCCCAATCAAAGGCCGCCACATGTCACCTATTTTTTGGTTAAAATCTTTGCACTCAACAGGAGTCGACCCCGTGACCTCTGGGGCAGGGTAAATCTTTGGGAAAGGCCACCCAACCGACGCACCCACACATGTTCTTTGTTATATATATGCATTGCATTATATTTAACATCGTTTAAATGTATGTTTGGGCGTGGACCGGGCCGGGGCTAAGACCCGGCCCATGGTTATATGTTATATTGTATGCGATCAGAGCTACGACGGTTAGACCCACCGTAACTATGTTATAACCGTATATATATGTGCACGGGTTTAACATTACGGTTATCAAACGGTTTTAAAAACTTAAGCCCTGTTGTATAGCGCATGAACATGTGACGACCATGTGCCCACGAGCCTTGGTAGTTAGGGCCGACGCGTAACTGTTTGACAGTTTGGACCGGTTGTGCAGTTGCGCCCGGTACCAAGTTTTTACGCTTTAAATTTCATGTGGGCTAGGTTGAGCCAAGAGAGGTGCATTTTGTAGATCCATAGACAACAAGCTTGAAGGGGAGACTTCCAGGAAGCCTATCTACTTCATTTTTTGGCCAAACGAGGTGCCGAAAAATCCTAGCTAGGGATTTTTGGACGTTCTGAAGCCATTGGAGAAGTCTATTTGGCATTTTGAGCA
Organism: Picea sitchensis; assembly: GCA_010110895.2. Taxonomy (NCBI): domain Eukaryota; kingdom Viridiplantae; phylum Streptophyta; class Pinopsida; order Pinales; family Pinaceae; genus Picea; species Picea sitchensis. The sequence continues at coordinate 44,778 of SNQJ01S0066678.1, read as the reverse complement.
TTGTAAAGCACATTTTTAAGCACTTTGAGAAAATAATACAAATGATCCATTGGAAGCTGGACTAGGAGATGTAGCCCAAGAGAGGGGTGAACTCCTTTATCATTTGCTGTGTTATGTGTTTTATGTTCATTGATTATGCTGCTATTTATATTCATCTTGAATGAGTAAATCCTATTAAAGTTGTGTTGCAAAGTTGATCCATTTGCTTTTAACACATAAAATTAACTTGCAAATATTTTCAAGAATATAAGTCTTCTTCATTTTTAGATCAACAACCTCCCAAATATTTAATTATAAATAAATTTGGGACCCTTCTTTCTTCATTTTTGAAAAATAAAATTTTATTTGACTTAAACAATGTTTTTAGTTTTGTCAATTTTGGCCATAATCCCAACTTCCGTGAGTTTCATTCAATCATTAATGAGGTTTTCTATTTTGGATGTTTCTCATTTCATAAAGGTTTTGATTAAAATTTTGGCTTTCAAATGTTTTCATTTCACATATGCCTTATGATTTCTTTTCATTTACATACATTTCAAAGAGCTCCAATATTTGACAAGCTATAGTTTTTGATCTATTTTCGATTTTAAAACCAATGTTCTAACAATGATCGATCATAATCTACGAAATCTTACTTTGCCTTTCATAACTTTGATATCCACGCTATATAAATAGTTGTTTATTATCTTGTTGTGGTACATTAGACCTGATCCAATCATCAGAAATTAAAATCAAGTTAATGGAACATTAAAACAAGGTATTTTCAAACTGCATACAAATAGTCCTGCTTTCCTGAAGTTCATTGATTCTCTTCCATGTATAGCTTTGAACTGCATCACGATATTTGTGAATTATTACCTTTGGTGTTTCTTCCTCCAAATAAGTTTTTTTCTTCAAGTATTGAAGCTCTATTTTCATTTACTTGCAAGCAAGAGTCTGTTAGGTTTTGTTTGTGAGGTTTTTCCAAACTATAGCCTATCAAGATGGGAATGATTTTCTGAGAAGAACCTGATGTCGAGCTTATTGAAGCTTAGGAAGATTATTTTCCAAATTTTGAGAGGGTTGGTTGGTTAAAATTTCTATGCATGTTTAATGGTTATAACACACAAGTCACTAAATATTTCACATGAACTTTCAATGGTGAACACGCTAAAATTGGTGATATAGAATTACATCTAGATGAATAAGTAATAGCCAGAGTGACCAATTTTCCTTTAAAAGAGGAATGTTGGTCTAAAACCAAAAGGGTGAAGGAGATTCCTTGGTATGGAATCCTGGTTTCTCCTGAATGAAAATACAAGTACAAAGGTATGCCCATATCCTCAATTAAAGAAAAATGACATTTTCTGTTAATAGTTATTAAGGAGTTTATCACCTGTGAGGGAAGATATAACCTTTTCTTTATTTATCACTTTTGGCTTTTAATGGTATTCATGGATTATGAATTGAACCTGCCAACGCTCTTGCTTAAAATCTTGTCTAAAATGACACATTTCTATCAGAAAAAGAATCTCAGTTTAGAAATAAATGTTTTTCATCACAGTTTAGTGAAAATTCTGATTGAATTTCAGTTAGAACAGATTGGTGATTCTTGGGAAAAGTTTGTGAAAATAAATCATTTTCAAGTAAATTATGAAGTTGATTTATAGTCTCACTTTTCTGAAGTTGAAACCCCAAATCCCATAGAGGATACCATTTTTCCTTACCCTCAAGTTTTTACTCCTTAGAAAAACACCGCGAGGGTTACTCATAGTCAAACTTTAAAGTTTAACTTTAGTCCAGATTCATGTGTTTTCAGTGAAGCACCTCAGGTTTCTTCCGAAGCTTCCAAGTAAACCGTAGTTTCCTCACTCGCATCTGACTGTGACCCACCTGTGACCACAAAGAACGATGATTCCATTAGTCTAGTTGATTTTATGAACAAAAGGAAAGGAAGGAAAATATCAAGAATGTTCAGAAATAAGTCTATGAAAACTTTGAAATCTAGTTCTCCTATCCAACTTGAAGATGAAGAATTGCTTACAAATCAGGAAGTTTCTTCCCCACAACATGTTTCTCCGCAGGAACCAATTGAAAAAGTTGCTAAAGAAAAATAAAAGGAGACAATTGAAACTGATCCCAATCTGGAGGTTTTCTTCTGGAAGGACAAATATTATTCAGTGGTTCCAGTGTTATAGGCTAATATAAGTGATTTGGAATTAGAAAATCAACTTCTTAGATCAGAAAATAAAGCTTTGATCGATAGCTAGAGAAAACAGGTTCCAGGTTCTAAACAAGATAAAAGAAAGAAGAAGTTAACATTAACTCACCAAGACTTAATATTTTCCTTAATTCATAATTCAAGACCATTCCTAGTAACACTAAATGACAAAAATGTTTTAGTTATTGGTATGAGTTTAGCATTTTTTTTAGTTTAGTTTGCAATTTCATTAATTTTAGTTAATAAAAGAGTAGCTACATAATTTTAAATTTTGTAGCAACTCTATTTTTTGTTTTTATGTTTTATTATTTTATGTTTTTTCATATCTTTTGTTTTACATGTGTAAAAAGAAGGTCCTAGAAAATACGGGAAATGGGAAAATTAGTTTCCAGACATAATTCTAAAATTAAATAGTTAGTAGTTTTTATTTTTATGTACTTAGTTAATTTAGTTTGGGAAATTAAACAATTTTTTTTATTTTCCCATTCTAAATGGATAATTGTTTATGGTTATGGAAGTTAATTTTCGTTTTTGAATTCCTTCAATATAAAATAGTGAAGGAAAAACAATTTTGGGGAGGAGTTTCAATATTTTGAAAGAAAACAAAGCTTATGCATTGTTGTACAAGTCTTTGTTTTGATACAATATTCTGAATCTCTTTGTGACTTTGAATATTAAAACATGCAATCAATATTTGGTACTATTACTGATATTTGAGTGTTCATTTTTGAAATCAAAGTCTTGTCTGGATTATGCGTTGACAATATTACAAATTGATTTAGTTAATTACTGCTAATACATTAGATCAATTTCATTTCTATTTCACACATCATTCTAATACTTAATATATATATGAATTACTGTTGGGATTGTAAGTCTGTATTAGTTATTTAAACAATTTTATTAATTCATTTTCAGTTGATATAATCAAACATTTGTTTTGAAGATCTATATATTTAGAACATTGTTTGTTGGTTGTGGAGCCTGATTATCTTCATGTTTCATAGGTCTTGGTTTTCAACCGTGTTTATACCCCATGAAGACTATACACCCCTCCATGCAGGGGGGGGGATTTCCCCCCCTGCGGGGTCCGGGGAACTCATCCCCTCGACTGGGGGGTCTGGGGGCAAGTGAGCCTAGAAGGAAAAATTGCCTTGTAAATGTATATTGCAATTTCATAGTAAATCTGTACTGTTCATTATAAGGTCACATATCTGACAGTAGAAGTTATGTTAGGGTTCTTTTTCCTAGAAGGAAACCCTCTTTTATGTGGGAAATGTATTGCGGCTATGCATCATAGAATATATTTTATTTTGAGATAGGAGACTGTGAGAGAAAGAAGAGGAAGTTACGATGAGTGTGTTGTAGGTTGTATCCCTTCATTTGATCGATAATAAAAAGGAAGGACCTGGAAATTTCTATGGTGGACATAGCCCACACTGGGTGAACCACGTATATCTGTGTCTCTATTGCATTGTTTATCTTCTGTGTTTTATTTCCACATTTTTTTTTCCACAATCCCATTTTTCTAACAACTAGTATTAGAGAGAAAGGCAACTCACAGGAAAAGAGGGTTCCTGGTTTGAGTGGGAGCAACGGTGGAAGATGGAAAATTTAAGGTCGAGAAATTTAACGGCCAAGACTACTAGTTATGGAAGATGCAGATGGAATATTATTTATATTAGAAGGATCTATTCCTACCATTGGGTGGTGTTAGCGCCAATTCTCACAAAGTCATGAGCGCCGAGCGCAACACACAGAAGAAGTCCATTTCGGGCCTAAAATCAAGCGAGCGGGCTTTTTGTTTTCAGTAGCGAGGATCCACAGATGGAGTAGATCGATGGTCATCGGGTAGATTTCAGTAGAAGAGTTGCATGAGGTATGGCGCATGAGCTCATCTCTTATGGACAAAATCACAAAATGATGAGCCATTTTGGCATTTCGGCTACCCGAACTTCAAAGGACAAAGGGGTTTCTCTTCCACTGCATTTCGAAACCCTGAAACGAAAAATGCAAAAAACGCTTGGGAGCCATTTCGGCATTTCAGCTACCGAGATGTCAAGAGACAAAGGGTCACTCCTCCACTGCATTGGGAATCACCGAAACCTGAAATGCAAAATGTAAAAGCCACCCAGGAGACATTTCAACATTTCAGCTACTGGGATGTCAAGAGACAAAGGGCCACTTCTCCACTGCATCGAGAATCACTGAAACCCGAAATGCGAAATGTAAACACCGCCTAGGATCCATTTCGACATTTTGGCTACCTGGATGTCAAGAGACAAAGGGCATCTCCACCACTGCATCAAGAATATCTGAAACCCGAAACGCAAAATGTAAAAGCCACCCAGGAGCCATTTTGGCATTTCGGCTACTGGGATGTCAAGAGACAAAGCACCGCTCCTCCACTGCATTGAGAATCATCGAAACCCGAAACGCGAAATGTAAAAGCCGCCGAGGAGCCATTTCGACATTTCGGCTACCGGGATGTCAAGAGACAAAGGGCTGCTCCTCCACTGCATCGAGAATCACCGAAACCCGAAACGCGAAATGTAAAAGCCGCCCAAGAGCCATTTCAACATTTCGGCTACCGGGATGTTAAGAAACAAAGGGCCGCTCCTCCACTGCATCGAGAATCACCGAAACCCGAAATGAAAAATGTAAAAGCCGCCCAAGAGCCATTTTGGCATTTCAGCTACTGGGATGTCAAGAGACAAAGGGCCGCTCCTCCACTGCATCTGGCTACCGGGATGTCAAGAGACAAAGGGCCGCTCCTCCACTGCATCAGGAATCAACGAAACCCGAAACGCGAAATGTAAAAGCCGCCCATGAGCCATTTTGACATTTCGGCTACCAGGATGTCAAGAGACAAAGGGCCGCTCCTCCACTGCATCGGGAATCACCGAAACGCGAATTGTAAAATCCTCCCAGGAGCCATTTCAGCATTTCGGCTACCGGGATGTCAAGAGACAAAGGGCCACTCCTCCATTGCATCAGGAATCACTGAATCCTGAATCGCAAAATGTAAAAGCTGCTCAGGAGCCATTTCGACATTTCGGCTATTGAGATGTCAAGAGAAAAAGGGCCGCTCCTCCACTGCATCAGGAATCACCGAAACCCGAAACGCAAAGAGCGCCTTTGAAGATGGTCACAGGGTCATGACCCATGGTCACTTGGGGTAATAGAAGGAGTTGGTTAAAGGGCCAAAGCACCGGGTTTAGATGCAAGAGGAAGTAAATGAATATTGAGCAGGTGGTTGAGACCTCATCTCAACCCATTAATGGAAGGTATGGGAGGTCTGGAGCAATCAACCCATGGTACCCTTGTATGTAGGTCCCCCTGCAAGAGCCATGCTGAGTTAAAGTGGCGTATTACGAAGGGGTTCCATTCAGGTTTGATCGAGGAGCCTACACACGCTAACTTGGACTTTAATATCCGAACTACCTCCCTGCTACGAAGGGGGTGATTTTTTCTGAGTATATATGCTCAGTTTTTGTATTTCTGAAGGGATGGATGGTGGAGCAGGGCTCCCAACTGTAATGTTTTAATGAAGCACTAGTTTTCTTGGCTATGTATATGTACATGAGATTTCCTTGTTTAATGTAAGGAAACTCTCTTTTCCATCTTGTTTCGATCTCATACTGAAAGAGTTCATGACTAAATGATTCACATGAATCATCATGACTGTGTTATGATAAAGGATTTATTATAGCGTTGTTATGTTCTTTTAGTGTTTTTCTTTTGAATATAAGAGGTTCTTGTGTTCAAAGTTTTCTTCTACATGCTGTTGGAAGCCCGATGCCTATAGTATCCCTTCACATTTCCTTACATAAGTCTTCCTCCTACTCACCCTTATTACAACTTACTGCTTGAAATTGAATCAAGGCCTCATCTGCTTGTGCATGATCAACCTAGTTTTTGAGTTAGAACGATATTGTTCTGAGTTCACTTTCATCCATCGCCCTTTATCAACAAATCGTGACGTTTAAAACTGATGGGCTCAGGCTTACTCCTGCCGCAATCCAGGAGTGACTTCTGACACCAACATTTCTGGCACCGTTGCCGGGGACGAAGTTGAAAATTTTCCCTGGGATTGAACTACATAGAGCCTCTGATTCTGAAGGTGCATCAGGCATCAGAGCCCTACGAGATTGCTACTGTGCACCTGGAGACTCCATTGTGATGAATACACTGTGGCAAACCTGTTGTCTTAGTTGTGGCTTCCAGAGGTAGACACACACGGTCCCATCCACAACTGCCTCTAGCTACACCTGAAGCTGATTCGGAGGTGATTTTCAGAAAAGGAAAGGCCTTTGAAGGAGAAACTTCCACCGTCGAACCAGGTAATTTTCCATCTCCTTCTGTAGGAACTCCATTTTCTTCTTCTCAGCTTCCTAGCAAACCTTTTTCTGAAGTTTCCCATTTCCTGAATTTTGGGAGTGTTCCTGCTGAGTTTTCCCCTCCTGGTATGGGATTGGAGGGATAAATCCTTGTCACTCCCCTATCCCCTGAAGCTGTACCTTGGCGTAGACCCAGGACCACATAAGATTTCCCCACTCCTAGATTTACCACTCCTCCTCTTGTTACTGTTGCTGCTACTGCACAAAGAGAAGCATCTGCTGACTCAAGCCCTTTATCCTTCTCTCTAAATCCCCCATTGTTTCCCCTTCCACCTGGAATCTCATTTCTAGTATCCCCTATTTGAGCTCCTTCTCCTTTGAGTTCTCCTCCACCTAATATTCCTATGGCAGGAGAAAATCCCCCCATGACCCGAATGGAGGCTATAATAGCCGCTAGGTATGCTCCACTTGTGTTACCTCAGCCTCTCAGTGTATTTTCAGTAGATGGCTACCTTAAGCAACTTCCCAAGTTTACAGGCGAAGGGGACATAGCTGCAGAAGAACACCTTGAAGCCTTTTACAGTTTTACGGATGATCATGTTATCATGCATGCAGACGTATGGATGAGGATTTTCATCCATAGCCTTGAAGGCGAGGCTAGAAATTGGTTTAGGGCCCTGCCTTCTGGATCTATCAATGGGATTGAGGCTTTGGATAACGCCTTTTTGAGACAGTGGGGAGACAAAAAAGACTTCATGTATTACATGACAGAGTTTGGGTATTTGAAGAGAAAGGAAGGAGAGTTTGTCTCTGACTTCTCCAAGAGATTCAATAAAATGTACAATAACATCCCCGCTGAAATAAAGCCCTCAGAAACCTCTGCTAAAATCACTTATGCTAGCGCTTTTGACCTTCTGTTGAGGGAAAGGAGAGCCACTACTCTGGCTCACATGCAGGATGCAGCCGTGGAAGTAGAATCTAACATACTGGCTATTGAACGACTCAAGAATAAGGCTGATAGGGACATATCCAGGAAGAGACCTGAAGCCTCCCCACCCAATTCCTCTCCCCTTCCCTTTCAGTTGGATGAGGTAACTAAAGTGCTAAAATCGCTTTCAGCTAGAATGGAAAGGTGGGAGTTGGAAGGGAAGCCCACGTACAAAAATCCCTAAAATACTTATAACAAAGGCTTCATGAGGCCTAACAACAATGTGCCACGGGATTTTCCAAGGGAACAAAGGAGAAAAGACAGAGATGAGAAGAGGATTCAAACCCCTCTCCAAAATAACCTAGTTGCTCATGAGGAAGGAGAGGAGATAGATGAGATCGACCCTGAAATTCACTGTATTGAAGACACCTTCCCTTTTCCCCATTTGAATCAATCTATATATGAAGAATCCATTATGAACAGTCAAGTCAATGAGTTGGGTAAAGGGGAAAAGGCCAACAACACTCCTAACAGATATCATCTTAGGTAAAAGAAGAAAGAAGGAAATTTTGATAGCCATGATCAACCTCTTATAGCGAAAAAACCTGCTAAGCCTGTAACAATCACTACTAAAGAGAAGAAAACTCAGAATACTTCGCCAACAGCCAAAGAACATGTCTTTGAGGTAAGGGAAGCTCCTAAGCCTTTTCCCTCCTTTAGTTTTGAGAATGAAATTCAAAATATTATAATTCCAGTACCCCTCTCAGAGCTAGTTAAAAATCAAGATTTTAAAAGGTACCTCTCCAAGCTACTACAACCTGAGTCCCCCCAGCCTCCTACGAACTCAGAAAATCTTCAAGATGAAAAGCTAGCAGTCGTCCTAGGTCCCATGGTAGAAGACAAAGATGATTCATCCCCTCCCTTCTACACATTCCTGAACATACATGATAAAGTACTGCATAATTGCCTCATGGATTCAAGAGCTTCCCACAACCTTATGCCCAAAATAGTCATGGAAGAATTGGGATTGGAAGTGACAAAGGATTATCATGATTTGT
>SNQJ01S0066678.1:16607-28403 GCA_010110895.2 Picea sitchensis | reverse complement strand
TTATTATGTTACTTTTATTGATGATGCAACTAGAAAAACTTGGGTTTATTGCATTCGACAAAAATATGATGTTTTTGATACTTTTAGTAAATGGAAAGATTTGGTTGAGAATGAGACAAGAAAAAGGGTGAAGTGTATCAGATTAGACAATGGAGGTGAATCTTGTAGCAATGAGTTTGATGATTACTCTTCATACCATGAGATTCGTAGAGAGAAGACAGTTTTAGGAACACCACAAGAAAATAGTGTGTCAGAAAGGATGAACAGGACAATCATGGAGTGTGCAAAGAGTATGAGATTGCATGTTGGTTTTCCCTTACAGTTCTGGGTAGATGTTGTAGATAATGTTGTTTACTTAATAAACAGAGGACCTTCAATCTATTTGGATGATGGAATTCCAGAGGAGGCATGGACAAGTAAAAAAGTAAAGTATTCTTTTTTGAAGAATTTCAATTGTGAAACATTTGTCCATATTGGTAAAGAAAATAGAACAAAGCTTGAGGAAAAATCCAAGATCTGTACCTTTATTGGATACAGTGTTAATGATTTTGTTTATATCTTATGGGATTATGAAAATAAAAAATCATTAGGAGTAGAGATGCCGTATTCAATGAGAAGGTCATGTACAAAGATCAATTGTAGGGAAAGAAACATGAAAAAGAAAAACCATAATACACACTGCTTGATGAGATCACTGAAAAAGAAATTCCAAAGGTACCAGAAAATAAAAAATGTACAAAAAACAGGAGCAATAGGTACCTCAAACTCCTACACGTGTTGTTAGAATATCTACCAGGTTAATTAGACCCCCTAAATGATACTCTCCTTCATTGTATTATTTATTGTTGAGTGAGTCTGGTGAACCAGAATTTTATGAAGAGGCAATGTAGGTAGATACTAAAAAGAAGTGGGAACAAGGCATGAAAGAGGAAATGGATTCCCTGGTAAATAACTAGACTTGGGACTTGGTTTAGTTTCCTGCGGGGAAAAGAGAATTGCAGAATAAATGGGTTTACAAATTGAAGGAAGAAGATGGAGGCAAAAAGTGGTACAAGGCTAGACTTGTTGTAAAGGGGTTTGCACAAAAGAAATGTATAGATTTTGATGAAATATTTTCTCTTGTTGTTAAAATGACTTCAATTAGGACTATTTTAAGTCTTGTGGTAGTATAAGATTTACATCTTGAACAATTAGATGTAAAACCAACTTTTCTCCATGGGGATTTGGAGGAAGAGATTTATATGTAGCATCCACAAGGGTATGAGGTCAAAGGGAAGGAAAATTTGGTGTGAAGGTTGAAAAAGAACTTGTATGGCCTAAAGAAAGCTCCAAGGCAATGGTATTTGAAGTTTTTCAGGTTTATGATAGAACAAGGTTATAGTAGATGTCATTCTGATGATTGTGTTTATTTTAAAAGGCTAGAAAATGGACGCTATATTATCTTGCTATTGTATGTAGATGACATGCTTGTTGCAGGGTCTAATATGCATGATATAAATGTGCTCAAGAACAAATTATTTAATTCATTTGAGATGGAGGATTTGGGTGTTGCAAAAAAAATCCTTGGTATGAGAATAACAAGAGACATGAAAAAATGCAAATTGACATTGTCTCAGGGTGAGTACATAGAGAAGGTGTTGGACATGTTTAGAATGCAGAATGAAAAACTTGTTAGTACACCTTTTGCCAACCATTTCAAATTAACTAAGGAAATGTGTCCCAAGACAGAGGAGGAGATATAATACATGTCTAGGGTCCCTTATTCATCAACAATTGGCAGCTTGATGTACGTGATGGTTTGCACAAGACCAAATATTGCACATGCAGTGGGATTTGTGAGTAGGTATATGAAAAATCCAAGTAAATAACATTGGAAGGCACTAAAGTGGATTCTCAGGTATTTGAAAGGTACTTCTACTCATGCATTGTGTTTTGGAGGTAAGGACATTGTTCTACAAAGATATGTTGATTCAGATATGGAAGGTGATAAAGATAGCAGGAGGAGAACCACAAGGTATTGTTTTACTGTAGGTGGAAAATCAGTAAGTTGGATTTCAAAACTACAAAAGGTTGTTTCACTTTCAACAATAGAGGTAGATTATGTTGTTGTTATAGAGGCTAGTAACGAGATGATTTGGTTACACAAGTTTATGGAGGAATTGAGAAAGAAGAAAGATAATAGAAGGTTGTACCGTGACATTGAGAGTGGAATTCATATTGAAAATAACTAAGCCTTCCATTCAAATACTAAGAATATACAACTCAGGTACCATATCATACGATCTGTCTTGGAAGATGGGCATTTGAAGTTGTAAAAGATACACACTAGCCATAATACTGTAGATATGTTAACAAAGGGAGTAACCAGAGAGAAACTAAGTTCCTGCTCAGTTTCAGTTGGTCTTCAAGCATGAAGGTGAAGATGAGAAATTTTCCAGGTCCAAGGTGGAGTATAGTCCAGTAGGTACAACAACAGTGGAGTTGTTGTGATCAGTCTCCAAGTGGGAGATTGTTGGTTGTGGAGCTTGATTATCTTTTTGTTTCATAGGTCTTTATTTTTGGTCATGTTTATACCCCATGAAGACTGTACACCCCTCCACATGGGGGGTTTCAGGGGGGGATTCCCCCCCTTGTGGGGTCCCGAGGGCTCATCGCCCCGACTGGGGGGTTCAGGGGCAAGCGAGACCCCGAAGGAAAAGTTGTCTTGTAAATGTATATTGTAATTTCATAGTAAATCTAGACTGTTCATTATAAGGTCGCAGTTTTGACAGTAGAAGTTATGCTAGGGTATTTTTCCCTAGAAGGAAACCCTCTTTTATGAGGGAAATGTATTACGACTATGCATCATTTCGAATATTGTATTTTGAGAGAGGAGACTATTAGAGAAAGAATAGGAAGTTGCATCGGGTGTGTTGTAGGTTGTATCTCTTAATTTGCTAGATAATAAAAAAGGAAAGACCTGGAAATTTCTCTGGTGGACGTAGCCCACACTGGGTGAACCACATATATCTATGTCTCTATTGTATTGTGTATCTTCCGTGTTTTATTTCCGCATTTGTTTTTATTTTATTGCTTCGCAATCCTATTTTTCTAACATTGTTTACCTTATTTAAATTCATATACTATCTGAATTTGGGCATGATCATTAGATTTTCTTTACTTCATTTCGTTTACTTTTATTATAAATACTTTTCACTTATTAAGAGAAAACAAAATCCTCTTTCTCGGGGGTAACTTTTATGATAATTAGTATCAATTTCTTTCTTGTAGATAGTTCGAAATATGTATATATTTATATTTCAATTTGTTATTCAACAAAAGATAAACTATCTTCTGTTGATTATAAAGTGCATATATTTTTAATTTAGTTTTTTTTTGTGGATTATGATAGTTATAGACAATTGGACCTAAACCAGTCAGAATCACCATTTACAATGGATAATGGTATAATTGGGACCCTAACCGGGCGAATTCATGAACGTTGAACATGGTCATATTTGACTATCAACATGCACCCAATAATTCAGGGGGTTGGATGGGGGAGGGGGGAGGAGATGCCTAATAAGCCATTGAGTGGATTTATCTATCATGTCCCAACTATTCTGTGAGTGATCCCATTGTTGTTGTCATGAGCCGATTATTACTATGATTAGTATGTTGAATACTCTCGTAGATACGTGTGTATGACATAGCTTGTAGAGCTTATTTGAAGAGGCAGGTTGTTAGGCTAGTTGGATGTTGGACTGAAGAGGTGGGTTGTCAGGCCTATGGAATATTGCATTCTCTCCAGGTGAGAGAATTGTTGGGAATTATTTCCCGAGGTGTCAAACTGTGGTGACAGGGCTCTGAGACTTCCTATTCGACCTGCTACTGAAGCCCTGTAAGGGAAGTGGGGTAGCCGAGGGACTGTTGAGCAGAGAAGGGGTTCACTTCTTGGGGTGGGGAAGGCATATGGGGAATGAGAGACTGTAGGATGTTAGTGCAAATCGACATCTGTGACAAAATTTTATGCAATTTTCACCTATGTACGAGCTATATGTGACTGAGTTCCTATAGAGTGAGATACTATAGCTTGGTTGGGAATCCTTGCCCAAGTGGAGTTTAGCCCCATCTCGGGGGTGACCCACTATTGATATTTATGAATAGTGTGGTTTAAGGATGGGAGGATCATGGAAGGTTTGCTTGCAGTTGGTGTCTTTTATTCCAAAATATAAGTGTCAGTTGTGTGTTAAATTGGTTTTGTGTTAAATCATGTTTGCAAATTATATTTATGCAAATTGTTGTCATGGGTTTATGTTATTCATGTTGTGTTTATAATTCCGTCATGAATTGTGTATACATGTGTTTAGAAAATGTACGTAATTATGCATTGTAGAGTTTCTATATGTTTTTAATTAAGGAAAGAGTTGTGTGAGGGAAATCTAAGTAGAATTGTTGGCAAATTGGTATCAGAGAAAGATATTTTTAAGTGACATTACCTAGCGGGTGGTTGGGGGTGTTACAAATTGGTATCATAACCCAGTATATAACACTGAGCTTGGATGGGCTAGGTTAAAATCATGTCAAAGTAGTTTTCACAGAGAACTGAATTCGGGAGTGGCTGAATTTTCAAGTTTTAATGCATCCATGACGGAAATTTGAATAAATTGAGAGGAATTGGGAAAAACCCCGATTTCTATTGCTAAGTTCATGACGGATTTGGAAAAATTAGCACCAAAAATGTCAACTAGTGACATACTCAATATTTGTTGTGTAGAGGTTGATTTTAAGTATGCAAGAGTGAAATTGAACAAATTTCATGAATGTAGAATGTCCATGGTGGAAATTGGTTGAGAATCGGGAAAAGCCCCAATTTCTGCAGTGAAAACTATGAAAAAATTAGTTAAGTTCAGAGATCAGTGTGCGCACTAAGTAGAAATAACGCGTAGGAGAATGAGGTGCATAGGTGTGTGCACTAAAAATTGAGTACTGCACTCTGTGGATTCTATGGTGTGGAAAAAAGATGTTGCGCAGGTATGCGCATTGAATATTCAATGTTGCGCAGAAATTAAGGATGCACAGGGTATACACACTAAAGTGTGGAATTATGCCATGTATGACATGCAGAGTGTACAATATATAGATACATGGTAAAACATGCTGAGTTTTTCCTTGAAAGGTGCAAGCTTGTGTCATAGTGTGATGCACAGGATGTGCGCTTACATTATTGACATAACAGTGTTTGAATTCTTCGTGCGTGCGGGACATTGGTATGATTGTGCATGCATAATCACGTGGATCAAAGATATAATTATTGGCACGTAGTATGAAAACACTTAACCACGAAGTATTGTGGTGTAGTGATGGTAATACACACAGAGTATTGGTGTGTGACACTGAAGTGGTGTTCAATAGAGAATGGCACGCGACAAAAAATATGCACACTGGATAGTGGTGCGTGGTGCATGTGCTACATGTTTTAGTGTTGCGTATGTAAATATGTGTAGGATAAATATGAAATATAATTGTGCATGTGAGGTTGAATGAGCGTTTAACTTCGTAAGAAATCATAAGAAGAATTCTGATGCTATATGAGAACAAAATTGTACATAATTTCACGATTTGTCAAATTTTCTAGCCGAACAATTTTTGTTGGCTGCACATTTTGCAGAGCCAACAACATTATATCAAGCAGGATCACCACGAGTTGAGAATCATGGAAGATGTGTAGGGGATTTTCATTCATGAAGAAGAGAACAAAGGAATGTATGTCCATATAAGTATTTAAGGTACAAATTCCAATGGACATGGAGAAGGCAAGGAAGAAATCAAGAACTTGATGGAAACCATAAAGAGTTTTCATATGGATGAAAGGATTATGAAAGCCAAGGAACCATAGGAAGAATTCAACATTAAGTTGATGCATAGCTTGAACAAAATTGAGAAGAAAATGGATAAGCAAACTGAATGAAGCAAATCAGGAAGGTATAGGTCCCATGATAAGAGGGGAAGAACAATGCACAATAGAAGTCTTGACAAACAACACCATCACTCTCCAATACATTCCACTAGGAGAGCGCACAGTAATTCAAGTCCTGTTAAGAAACCTAAGAAGACTGGGGTGGATGAAATTCAGGGAGAAATGAATAAAATCAAGCCTCCTACTTTTGATGGTGAGCATAAGAAGGATGAGGATGTAGAAACTTGGATGCTAAATATGAGAAAGTATTTTCAGTTGCATAATTACTCTTCCAGTGTAGAAGGAAGAATTGCTATTTACCAGGTCAAGGGAAAATCATCAATGTGGTGGGACCAATATGTGCAAGTACAGTGCATTGTTGAGAAGAAAGTGACTTGGAAAGAATTCAAGAGGTAATTCCAAAGGGAATACTTGACTAAGAGGTACTATGAAAATAAAGTGAAAGAGTTCTTTGAACTCAAGCTCGAGAGTATGACTATTGATGAGTATGAAAGAAGGTTTTTAGAACTACTTAAATATGTTTCCTTAATCAAAGATGAGAAAGTTAAGATTCTGAGATATTTGAGTGGGCTGCCACCATTTATCAGTGACAAAATACAATATGATGATCCCAAAACATTGGAGGAAACTATAAGAAGGGCTAAGTTCCTTTATGATAAGAAAAAAGGGAAAACATCATACCAGAAAGCTTGGGAAGACAAGAAGAAAAGTAAGATAGAACTGAGGAAGAAGGGGAATAAGCCACCATTCTTTAGAAATAACTATCAGGAACAACCAACTACTAAAT
The DNA here is from genome assembly GCA_010110895.2 of Picea sitchensis. Classification (NCBI taxonomy): domain Eukaryota; kingdom Viridiplantae; phylum Streptophyta; class Pinopsida; order Pinales; family Pinaceae; genus Picea; species Picea sitchensis. Next base: position 21,657 of record SNQJ01S0066678.1, on the reverse strand, counting down.
AATCCAAAATGATAGATCCATTGGGGCAAAGGTCAATGCAAAAAACTATTCAATGTTGGGTTTGTAAGGGAGATCACATCTACAAAGATTGCCTCCGTAGAAGTCAAAGAGTGAAGACTTCTCACAATGCGCAACAAACTAAAACATTCAAGGACATAGGAAGAAGTGTACCTAAGATTTATGCATCCTTGGACAACAAGCAATATTAGTTTCAATCACATATGATTGAAGTTGAAGGTAAGATAAATAATCATCCCATAGCTATTTTAATTGATTCAAGAGCTAGTCATAGTTATCTAGATCCTAAGATGGTGGAAAGGTTTAATTTGCCAAGAAGCAAGCTTGGAAAACCTTGGACGTTATAGCTAGACACATGAGTTAAAACAAATATTAGTGACATGGTTAAGGCATGTACAATGAACCTGAATCAACTGAACACCAACATAAAGTTGAATATCATACCTTTAGGTTCCTATGACTACCTAATTGGCATGGATTGGTTGGAACAACATCATGCTATCTTAGATTGTTATAATAAAGAATTTACTTTCTTGGATGAGGAAGGAAACTTAAGAAAAATACAAGGGATTCCTAGAGCAGTGACTGTCATAGAAGTTTTAACCTTGCAGTTGAAGAAGAGTTACAGAAAAGGGTGTCAAATTTTTGCCATGCAGATGGAAGAGACACCTAAGGATAAGGTGTTTGACACCGAAGATGTATTCAAGGAGATACTAGGACTTCCACCTAAAATACATATTGATTTCTCTATCAATATGATACCTGGAGAAACTCTAGTATCTAAGACTCCTTACAAGATGAGTACACCTAAACTGAAAGAATTACAAATGCAACTAGAGGAGCTTCTGAAGAAGGGATATATAATTCCGAGTGTGTCACCTTGGGGTGCTCCAATATTATTTGTAAAGAAAAAGGATGGAACTTTGAGACTTTGCATAGATTTTAGACAATTGAACAAAGTAACTGTGAAAAACAAGTATCCTTTACCGACAATAGATGACCTTTTTGATCAGCTGAAAGATGCCAAAATATTCTCCAAGATTGATCTCAGGTTAGGCTACCATTAGGTAAGAGTTAAAGAAGAATACATTAGAAATACTTCTTTCAGAACAAGATACGACCATTATGAGTTCACAGTGGTGTCCTTTGGGTTAACAAATGCACCAACTGTCTTCATGTGCTTCATGAATGGTGTATTCTGAAATTACTTGGACATGTTTGTCATTGTCTTTTTGGATTACATTCTGATATATTCTAAGTTTGAGGAAGAACATGAGAAACACTTGAGAATGGTGTTACAGGTTTTAAGGGAACATCAATTGTATGCCAAATTGAGCTAGTGCTCATTTTATCAGAAGCAAATACATTATTTGGGTCATATCATCTCCAAGGAGGGGATAGCAGTGGATCTAGAGAAGATAAGAGCTATTGAAAATTGGCTAGTGCTAAGGAATGTATTTGAGATAGGATCATTCATGGGCCTTGCAGGTTAGTACAAAAGATTCATTGAGGGATTCTCAAAAATTGCACACCCAATTACTTCTTTGCAGATGAAAGGTGTGAAATTTGATTGGACATTGGATTGTGAAAGGAGTTTCCAACACTCAAAGCATTTACTAATAAGATCTCCAATACTGATGATTTTTTATCCAAATGAAGATTTCATAGTATGCACTGATGCATGTAATGAGGGACTTGGTGAATTACTTAGTCATAATGATTATGTTGTGTGCTACAAATCAAACAAGCTAAAGTAGAATGAAAGACACTATGCAACTCATGATTTGTATTTGGAAGCCATAGTGCATGCCTTGAATAAGTGGATGCACTACCTCATGGGGAAAATATTTGAATTGAAGACAAACCATAGTGGTTTGAAATATTTTTTTGATCAACCAACTCTGAATGCTAGACAAAGAAGATGGTTATACTTCATCAATGAATATAATTTTGATATAAAACATATCAAAGGTAAAGAGAACAAGGTGTATGATGCACTCAACAGGAGGGTGCATGAGATGCATGATACAACCATTAGCATGTGTCAATCATATTTGAAAGGTAGAATTCTAGAAGCTACTAAATCAGATAAAAAATACATGGAGTTAAGGGAAAAAATTCAGCAAGGAAGCTTACAACAGAAAGTTGAAGACTATGAGCTGGAAGAGGATGAAATTCTTAGATACAGAGGATGAACTTATGTGCCAAATTCTTGGGAATTGAAGAATCTATATTGGGAGAAATGAATAATGTGCCTTATGCTGGACACCCATGTTACAAGAAAAATATTGCAGCTATCAAGAGCCAATATTATTGGCCAAGCATGAAGAAGGAAATTGTTGAGTTTATTTCCAAATGTTTTGCATGTCAGAAGGTCAAGGCTAAGCACATACATCTAGTTGGTCTGCTACAACCATTACCCATTCCATAGTGGAAGTGGGAAGTGGTAACAATGGATTTTATCACTAATATACCCAGAACTAACAAAAAACATGATTCTATCATGGTGGTAGTGGACACGCTTACCAAAGCTACCCATTTTATTCCAGTAAATCTTACGCTCAAGGTAGCTAACATAACTGATATCTATTTGAGAGAAATAGCTCGATTTCATGGAATTACCAAGACAATTGTGTCTGACAGAGACCCAAAAATTACTTCAAAATTTTGGCAAGGTTTGTTCAGTGGATTTGGAACAAATATTCATTTTAGCACAACTTATCATCTAGAGTCAAATGGGCAGATGAAAAGGGTGAATCAAGTAATAGAAGATATGCTAAGGATGTATACCATGGATAAACCATCAAAATGGGAGGATTATATACACTTGGTAGAGTTTGATTACAACAATGGGTATCAAGAATCCTTGAAGATGAGCCCATTTGAGGCACTCTATGGTAGGAAATGAAACACACCAGTCAACTGGGACAACCCAACAGACTGCACAGTAGTTGGTCCAGAACTACTCAGAGAAATGGAGGAGGAGATGATAAAAATTAAGCATAATTTAAAAGCTACGTAGGACAGGAAGAAATGTTATGCTGATAAGGGAAGAAATCACAAGGAATTTAATGTGGGAGATCATGTGTTCTTGAAATTAAAGGCCAACAAAAGTTCCCTTAAGTTGGGAAATTGTTCAAAGTTGGCAGTGCGGTTTTGTGGGCCATTTGAAATCCTGGAATGGATTGGGCCTGTGGCATATATGATTTCCTTATCTACATCAATGCATATTCATAATGTATTTTATGTGTCCTTGATGAAAAGATATATACCTGATACTAATCATGTTATTTATTGGAATGTGATTCAGGTGGAACAAGAAGGCGGTTTTAAAGTGAATTCGATGTGCATATTGGATCATAAGATCAAGCAGCTTCAGAATTGAGCCATAGGGATAGTAAAGGTCAAATGGACCTGGTACAAAACTAAGGATGTGACTTGGGAGCATGAGGATGCTATGCGGGAAGAATAACCACATATTTTTGAAAACATTTGAGTTTTTTATTGTACATGTGTATATACTGCACTGAGGACAGTGAATAAATAAGGGGAGGGGATTGTAATACCCCTAGGATGATTCCCAAGTGTAAATATCAATGTAACTGTAATTTATTTATAATTTGGTGAGATGAAGTAACAAGTTGTGGATTTGGTTCTACATGCATTAAGTTAGGGCATGGGGATCTCACATCAGAGGAGTGCACGTAGTTGTTAAAGGATACAACACACAGTCGAATGTTTGGCGCACACTTATGTAAGTACAAAAGAATGGTGCATTGAAAGTAAAACAAATTAATGAATGTAGCATGAAAAAGTTTTAAGAGAAGGGATGGCGCACCGAAGGAATGGGCATGCAACCCTGGAATCAACACACATTGGTTTAGTGCACAGGCTTTTAAAAGATAGAGAAGCCTTTTGTATATAACTCATGATGTAACATGCACCTGTGAGAGGGCACAAGGTTGGCACATTGAGGAAAGAGTGCGCACAGACCAGAAGTTTCATGCACATTGGTTTTAAGTGGACAAAATATTTATTTTGAGGCTGGTGAGCCTGTATGTAAAATATCATTACTTCGGTACTGATATGTATATGTAATCATATTCAAATTAATGAAAATACATCCCTGTGACAGAACAACCATGTAAAATAGTTCAAGGGGCTTAAACTCCACTAGATGAGGTCAAGGGGGATGGGTTAAAGGGGCTTAAATACAAAGTGAATATTTTATTAATATTTCTTAAAAAGTGTAAAGTAAGGATATAATTATTATATCCTAAGTCCTGAAAAGGGGACAAGTGGCTAAAAGCGGTTCTCAACATGAAAAGTGTCAAGTTGGGGACATGCTATGGACATAAGGCAGTTCTTAACCCGACAGGTGTCAAGTTGGGAACATGCATTCAAATGATTCAGACTTAGTCCATTCGAGCACCCAATCATTTAGGGGGTTGGACCATCACAGGGGGGGAGAGCCGAATGATCTGCCATTGAGCGGATTGATATGTCATGTCTAGACTGTTCTGTGAGTGATCCCATCGTTGTTTTCATGAGATGATTATTACTGTGATCAATATGCTAAATATTGTCATGGATACTTGTGTATGACATATCTTGGAGATATTATTTGAAGATCAGGCCTGTGGGACATTGGACTGAAGAAGCGGGCTTTCATGCCTATGGAAGATTACATTCTCTCCAGGTGAGAGAATTGCTAGGAATGTTTTCCCAAGGTGTCAAATTGTGAATACATGGCTCTGAGACTTCTTGTCCAGCCTATTGTTGAAGCCCTGGAAGGGAAGTGGGGCAACTGAGGGACTATTGAGCAGAGAGGGAGCATATGTCCTAGGGTTGGACAAGAATGTGGGGAATGAGAGACCATAGGTGTTGGATTACTGAGAGGGGGGTGAATCAGTAATAGATCAATTTAACCCCTTTTAACCATATAATCCAAGTGATATATCAATGAAGCATTATTATCCAATAACTGCAGAGTAAATAAGCAATGAACAAATGAACAATCATACACATACAC